>RXID01015704.1:0-26018 GCA_005019695.1 Trichopus zeylanicus subsp. travancoricus | reverse complement strand
GAAGTAGTAGTAGTAGTTATTGTTGTTATTGTGGTAGTAGTAGTAGTAGTAGTCATAGTAGTAGCAGTAGCAGTAGTAGTAGTAGTAGTGGTAGTTGGAATAGCGTTAGTTGTAGTTTTAGGATTAGGAGTAGTAGTAGTACTAACAGCAGTCGTAGTGGTAGTAGTAGTACTCGTAGTTGTTGTTTTTGTGGCAGTAGTTGTAGTAGCAGTAGTAGTGGAAGTAGTAGTAGTTGTGCAAGCAGTATTAGTAGAAGTAGAAGTAGCAACAGCACCAACAGTAGTAGTAGTAGTAGTAGTAGAAGTAGTATAAATCGTAGCAATAGTAGAAATAGTAATAATAGTAGTAATAGGAGTTGTTATTGTAGTAGTTGTAGTAGCAGTAGTAGTAGCAGTTGTAGTAGGAGTAGTTGTAGTAGTAGTAGTGGCGGCATCTGTAACAATAGTAGTAATAGTAGTAGTAGTAGTAGTCCTAGTACTAGTAGTAGTAGTTGTTGTTGTAGTGGTAGTATTGGAAGCAGTAGTAGCAATAGTTCCAGTAGTAGTCGAAGCAGTAGTTGTTTTGGTTGGAGATGTTGTACGAGCTGTAGTAGTAGCAACAAGGACAGCAAAAGTTGTAGTAGTAGTTGTAATAGTAGTTCAAGTAGTAATAGTTGTAGCAGTAGCAGTAGTAGTAGTAGTCCTGTAGTAGGCACAATAGTAGTAGCAACAGTTGTAGCAATAGTAGCTGTTGTACTAGTAGTAGTAGCAGTAGTAGTTTTTGTCATAGTGGTAGCAGCAGTTGTAGCAGTAGTAGTACTAGTTGTAGCAGTAGTTGTAGGGCTATTTTCGTAGTAGCATTAATAGCAGTAGTGGTTGTAGTAGCTCTAGTACTAATGGTAAAGTAGTAGTAGTAGTATTAGTAGTTCTAGTAGTAGTAGTAGCAGTAGTTGTAGTAGTAATAGTAGTAGTAGTATCAGTAACAGTCGAAATAGTAATAGTAGTTATTGTGGAAGTAGTAGATGTAGTAGTAGTAGTAGTAGTATTAGTAGTAGTAGCAGTAGTTATTGTTGTTATTGTAGTAGCTGTCGTACTAGTAGTAGTAGTTGTAGTAGTAGTAGTACGTACAATAGTAATAGTAGTAGCAGTTGTAGTAGTAGTTGTAGTAGTAGTAGTAATAGTAGTAGTAGTAGTAGTAGTAGCAGTAGTAGTAGTTGTAGTATAAGTAGGAGTAGCAGTAGTAGTAATAGTAGTAGTAGTAGGAGTCGCAGTAGTAGTAGTAGTAGTAGTAGTAGTAGTAGTAGTAGTAGTAGTAGAAGAAGTAGAAGTAGTAGTAGTAGTAGTAGAAGTAGTAGCGGCAGTAATAGTAGTAGTAGTAGTTGTTGTAGTAGTAGTGATGGTAGTTGTAGAAGTAGTAGTAGTAGTAGTAATAGTAATAGTAGTAGTATTAGTAGTAGTAGTAGTAGTAGTAATAGTAATAATAGTAGTAGTTGTAGTTATAGTAGTAGTAGTTGTAGTTATAGTAGTAGTAGTAGTAGTAGAAGTAGTAGTTGTAGTCATCGTTGTTGTTGTTGTTGTTGTTGTTGTAGTTATAGTAGTAGTAGTAGTAGTAGTGGTGGTAGTAGTAGTAGTAGTAGTAGTATTATTATTAGTAATGGTAGGAGTAGTAGTAATAGTAGTAGCCGAAGTAGTTGTTGTTGTTGTTGTTGTAGTAGTAGTAGTAGAAGTAGTGGTAGTAGTAGTAGTAGTTGTCGTGGTAGTAGTAGTAGTTGTCGTAGTAGTAGTAGTAGCAATTAGACTAGTGGTAGTAATAGGAGTTGTTGTTGTTGTTGTAGCAGTAGCAGTTGTAGTAGTAGTTATAGTTGCAGTAGTAGTTGCAGTTGTAGTAAGAGTAGTTGTAGTAGTAGTTATAATAGTAGTAGAAGTAGTTGCAGCCATAACAACAGTAGTAGCAGTTGTTATAGTAATAGTAGCAGTAGCAGTAGTAGGAATAGTATCAGTAGTTTTAGAAGTGGTAGTCGTTGCAGTATTAGTGATAGTAATAGTAGTAGCTGTAGCAGTAGTAATAGAAGTAGTATTGCCTTTGTTTGGAGTAGCAATTATAGTAGTTGTAGTTGTAGTAGTACAAGTATTGGTAGTCATAGCTGTGGTAGCAACAGCAGTAGTGGTAGTAGTAGTAGTAAGAGTAGCAATAGTAGTAGTAGCTATGTTAGTTGTAGCAACTATAGTAGTAGTAGTACTAGTAGTACTAGTTGTTGCAGACGTAGTAGTAGTAGCGCAGCAAAAGCAGTAGTACTAGTAGTAGCAGCAGCAATAGTGGAAGTGGTACTAGTAGTATTTGTTGTTGTAGTAGTAGTACTAATTGTGCAAGTGGTGGTAATAGTAGCAGTAGATTTTGTCATAGCAATAGTAGTAGAATTAGTTGTTGTAAAAGTAGCAGTAGTAGAAGTAGTCATTGCATTAGTAGTAGAAGCAGTAGTAGCAGTCGTAGTAGTGGTAGCAGTAGTAGCAATAGCAACTGTAGTAGCAGTAGCAGTAGCAGTAGCAATAGTAGTAATAGTCGTAGTAGCAGAAGTAGTAGTAGTAGTAGTAAAACTAGTAGTAAGAGTAGTAGTAGTAGCAGTTGTTGCAGTAGTATTAATTGTAATAGGAGAAGTAGTAGTAGTAGGAGTAGTAGCAGCAGCAGAAGTAGCAGTAGTAGGAGTAGCAGCATTAGTAGTAGTAGCAGTCGAATAGTGGAAGCAATAATAATAGTAGTAGTAATAGTAGTTACTGCTACAGCAGCAGCAGCAGTTGTAGTTGTAGTAGTTGCAATCGGAATAGTAGAAGGAAAAGAAATAATAGTAGTTCTAGCATTAGTTATAGTAGTACTCGCAGCAATATTAGTAGTAGTATTAGTAGCAATAGTAGTTTGAGTAGTAGTATTAGCAACTGTAGTAGCAATAGTAGCTGTAGCGGCAGTAGTGGTTGAGTTGTAGTAGTAGCAGTTGCGTTGGTTGCAGTAGTAGCTATAGTAGTAGTAGCAATAGTAGTAGCAGTAGTAGCCATAGTAGCAGTGGGAGGAGTAGTAGCGGTAGAAGCTGGAGTAGTAGTATTAGTATTAGTAGCAGCAGTAGTAGTAGTAGAAGTAGTATTAATAGCTGTAGAAGCTGAAGTAGCTATAGTAGAATTAGGAGGAGTAGTAGTAGTAGTTGTCATAGAAGTAGTAGTAGTTGTAGTAGCAATAATAGTAGTAGTTGTTGTTGTTGTTGTTGTAGGAGCAGTAGAGTAGTAGCAGTAGTTGTTGTACTAGGAGTAGGACTAGTAGTAGGAGTTGTAACAGTAGCAGCAATAGTAGCGAAGATAGTAGTAGTAGTAGCATAGTAGTAGTAGCAGCTGCAACAGTAGTAGTCATAATGGTAGTTGTAGTTGCAGTAGTAGCAGTAGCAACAACAGTAGTAGAAGTAACAGTAATATTAGATGTATTAGTAGTAGTAGTAATAATTGTAGTAGTAGCAGCAGCAGTTGTAACAGTCTAACTAGTGTTAGTGGTAGTAGCAATAGCAGCCGTAGTAGTCGTAGTAGTAGTAGTAGTAGTAGTAGTAATAGCACTAGAAGTAGCAGTAGAAGTTGTAGTAGTAGCTAAAGCAATAGTAGTAGAAGTTGTTGTTGTAATACTAGTGGTAGCAGTAGTATTTGTTTGAGTAGCAGTAGTAGTAGTAGCAACTGTAGAAGCAATAGTAATACTTGTAGGAGTAGCAGTAGTGGCAGGAGTAGTAGTATCCATAGTTGTAGTAGTAGTAGCAATAGTAGTAACACCAGCAGCAGGAGTAGCATCAGTAGTAGCAGTAGTAGTTATTGTAGCATTAGTAGTAGTTGTTGTTGTTTTTGTATGAAGAAGTGATTGTAGTAGTAGTTATTGGTGTCATGGGAAAGGTAGTAGTAGTAGTACTAGTAGTAGTAGTAATACTTGTTATTGTATTAGTAGAACCACTTGTAGCGGTAGTTGTAATAGTAGTAGTAGAAGTAGTACTCGTAGTAGTAGCAGTAGCCGAAGTACAAGTAGCAGCAACAGTAATTGTAGTTGTTGTAGTAGTAGTAGTATTTGTTGCAGCAGCAGCAGTAGTAGTAGCATCAGTAGTAGATCTAGTAGTAGTTGTAGTAGTAATTGCAGTAGCAGAAAAAATAGTTATAGCAGTTGAATTAGTGGTTGCAGTAGTAGAAGTAGTAGCCGTAGTAGCAATAGTAGTAGTAGTAGAAGTAGTTGTTGTTGTAGTAGTAGTAGTGGTAATAGTAGTAGAAGAAGTGAAAGTAGTAGTAGAACAAGTAGTAGTAGTAGAAGTAATAGTAGCAGAAGTAGTTGTAGTAGTTGTGTTGTACTAGAAGAAGTAGTAGTAGTAATACTCGTTGCAACAATAGTGGTAGTAGCAGCAGTAGTATTAGTTGGAGTCAGAGTAGTAGTTGTAGAAGTAGTAGTAGCAGTAGTAGTAGTGGTTGTGGTAGTAGTAGTAGTAGTAGTAGTAGTAGTAGCAGTAGTAGCAGTCATAGTAGTGGTAGCAGGATATGCAGTAGTAGTAATAGTTGTAGAAGTAATAGTAGTAGTTGTAGTAGTAGTAGCAGAAGTAGTAGGAGTAATACTATTAGTAGCAGTAGTAGTAGTAGTAACTATAGTATTAGTTGGAGTAGCAATAGTTGTAGTCTAAGTGGTTGCAGTATTAACGGTAGTAGGAGAAGTAGTAGTAATGGCAGTCGTAGTCATAGTCGTAGTAGTAGTAGTAGTCGCAATAGCAGCAGTACTAATAGTAGTAGTAGCATTTGCAGTAGTTGTAGCATTAGTAGTAGTAGTAGTAGTTGTTGTTGTTGTTGTTGTTATTGTTGTTGTAGGAGAGGTTTTAGTTGTAGTAGTTATTGTTGTTTTAGGAGAAGTAGTAGTCGCAACAATAGTTTTTGTTGTAGCATTAGTAGAACTTGTAGTAGAAGTTGTTGTGATAGTAGTTATGGTTGTAGTCGTCGTAGTAGTAGCAGTAGCAGTAGTAGCAATAGCGGCAATAGTAATTATTGTAGTTGTAGTACTAGTAGTAGTATTTCTTATAGCAACAGTAGTAGTAGTAACAGTGATAGTAGATATAGTAGTAGTTGTAGCAGTAATTGTATTAGTTGTAGTAGCAGTTGTAGCAGTAGAAGTAGTGGTAGCAGTGGTAGTAATAGCCGCTATATTAGCAATAGTAGTAGTAGTAGAAGTAGTAGTAGTAGTTGTAGTAGTAGTAGTAATAGTAGTAGAGCCAGTAGAAGTAGTAGTAGCACTAGTAGCAGTAGTACAAGTAGTAATAGTGGTAGAAGTAGTACTTGTAGTTGTAGTAGTTGTAGTAGCAGCAGCAGCAGCAGTAGTATTAGTAGTAGAAGTAGTAGTAGCAGCAGCAGTAGTATTATTTGGAGTAGCAGTAGTAGCAGTGGCAGTAGTAGTAGCAGTAGTAAAAGTAGTAGCGGAAGTGGTTGTTGTGGCAGTAGTAGTGGTAGCCACCGAGTAGTAGCAGTAGTATTAATTGCAGTAATTGTAGTAGCAGAAGTAGCGGTAGTACTAATCAGATTATTTGTAGCAGTATTTGCAGTAGTAGTAATAGTAGTCGTAGTAGTCGTAGTACTAGTAGTAGCCGTACCAGTAATACTAGTTGTAGCAGTAGTACTAGTAGTGGCTGTCGTATTAGTTGGAGTCGTAGTAGTAGTAGCTGTAGCAATAGTAATAAAAGTTGGAGAAGTTGTCGTTGTTGCTGTAGCAGCAGCTGTAGTAATAGTGGTAGTGATAAGATTCGTAGTAGTAGTAGCAGTAGTAGTAGCTGTGGTTTCAACAACTGTTGCAGTTGTTGTAGTAGTTGGGGGAACAGCTATAGTAGCGGTGTGTAGTAGCAGTAGTAGCAGCAATAGTAGCAATAGTAGTAGCGGTAGCAGTTATCGTTCTAGTAGTAGGAGTAGTGTTAGCAGTGGTAGTACTAGTCATTGTAGTAGTAGCAATAGCAGTAGTAATAGCCGTAGTAGTAGTAGTAGTAGCAGTAGTAGTCGTTATAGTAGTAATACTAGTATAAGCAGTATTTGTAATGTAGTAGTAGTAGCAGTCGTCGTAGTAGCAGTAGCAGTAGTAGCAGTGTCGCCATAGTAGTAGTTGTAGCAGCAGTAGCAGCAGTAGTAGAAGTTGTCGTAATTGCAGTAGTTGTTGTAATAATAGTAGTAGTAGTAATAGCAATAGTGGCATTCATAAAGTGATAGCAGAAGTAGTAGTAGTAGCCATAGTAATAGTAGTGGTAGTAGTGGTAGTCATAGCAATAGTAGCAGCAGTCGTAGTAGTAGTGATAGTAAAGAAGTAGTAGTAGTAGTAGTAATCGTACGAGTAGTAAGAATGATAGCAGTGGTAATACTAGTAGTAGCGGTAGTAGTAGTCGTAGTTGCATTAGTAGGAGTAGCAATATTTGTTGTATAAGAAGTAGTAGACGTAGGAATAGTAGTAGTAGCCGAGACAGCGTCAATAGTAGTACTACCAGTAGTAGTAGCAGTAGTTGCAGCAATTGTGGTGGTAGCAGTAGAAGTAGCGGCAACAATAGTAGTAGTAGTAGCATTAGTAGCTGTAGTACTAGCAGTAGCAGTAGTACTAGTCATAGTTGTAGTAGTTGTAGCAGTAGCAGTAGTGGTAGTACTAGTAGTACTGCCACTACTATTTCTACTCCTACTCCTACTCCTACTACTACTCCTACTACTACTACTAATACTACTATTACTACTACTACTAACTACTACTACTACTACTACTACTACTACTACTACTACTACTATTACAACTATTCCTACACCGACTGCTGCTACTACTCCTACTATTAGTATTACTTCTACTGTTAATAATACTACTACTGCTGTTGCTACTACTGCTACTATTTCAACTTCTACGACCCCTACTCCTACTACTACTCCTAACACTCCTACTAGTACTGCTGATGTTGTTGTTGCTACTATTACTCCTACTAGAACTGCTACAACTGCTCCAATTACTATTGCTGCTATTACTGTTACTACTACTGCTACTCCAATTACTACTGTTACTCTTATTACTACCACTACTACAACTACCTGTACTACTACTACTACTTCTTCTCCTACTACTGCAGGTACTACCACTATTACTATTATTATTACTACTACTACTACAACTATTACAGCTGCTGCTTCTCCCACTACTACTGCAATTACCACCACTACTACTACTACAACTACCCCTACCACTACTGCTACTACTACCACAACTAGTACTGCTATTCCTGCTACCGCTACTTCTACTACTACCACTACTATAACTATTAATACTACAACTACTACTATTGCTACTTCTCCTACTCCGACTCCAACTTCTGCTACTACTACCACTCTAACTCTGACTCATACTTCTGCTACTGCTACTACTCCTACTACTCCTACCACTCCTATTACTACTACTACTACAACAAATACTACCACTACAACTACTACTACCACCACAACTACAACCACTACTACTGCTACTACTACAGCTGATGCTACTACTACTACTACTACTACCCGGCTACTGCTGCTACGACTACTGCTACCAGTACCCCTAAAACTCCTACAACTTCTGCAAATTCTAGTACAACTACTTCTGTAAATTCTATTACTACTACTTCTACTACTTCTACTGCAACAACAACAACAACAACTACTACTAAAACTCCTCCTACTAATATTGCTATTGCTACACCTACTACTACAACTACTACTACTGCAACTAATACTACTACTACTACAATTACTAATCCTACTACTAGTACTACTACTACTACATCTACTACTCCTACTACTACTACTACTCCCACTCCAACTCCTACACCTACTACTACTCCAGCTACTACTACCACTACTGCCACTACTACTACTAATGCTACTACCACAACTAGTACTACAACTACAGCTGCTAATGCTGTTACTACTACTATTACTACCGCTATTGCTACAGTTGCCATTTCTACTTTTACTACTACTACTCCTATTTCAACTACTATTGCTGCTACAAATGATACAACTACACCTACTGTTACTACTATTACTGCTATTTCTGCCGCTACTACAAGTGCTACAACTACAACTGCTACTACTAGTACTACTACTACTACTACTATTACTGCTACTACTACTACGACTACTACTATTATTACTATTACAACTACTGCTACAATGCCTACCATGAGTACTCCTACTATTGCCACTAATGCTGCTCCTACAACTGCTACAACAACAACTACTACATTTAGTACCACTCGTACAGCTATTGCTACTACTACTACTACTTCTACCACTACTACAACTACTACAATTACTGCTACTCCAACTTCTACTACTACGACTACTACTAGCACTACTATTACTACTATATCTCCAACTACTAACCTTGCTCCAAGTGGAACCCCTACTACTACTCTGACAACTACAATGACTATTGCTACAACCGCTACTACTACTCCTACTACTGTTGCTGCTACTACTACTACCACTATTACAACTCTTACTACTATAACTACTACTACTCCTTTTACTACTACTACTACTACTTCTTCAACTGCTACTGCTCCTACTACCACTACTACTACTACTTCTGTTACTAGTACAATTGCTAATACTTCTACTTCTACTCCTACAACTACTACAACAACAACTACTACTACTATTATTGTTGTTGTTGCTCCTACCACTACAACTACATTAACTACTACTACTACTACTACTACTACTACTACTTCTACTACTACTTCTTTTACTGCTACTACTCATGCGAATACTACTATTATTATAACAACTACTACAACTACTGCTGCTACTGCAGCTTCTACTACTACTACTACTCCTACTACTACTACTACTAGTACCACTACTGCTACTACTTCTAGTACTACTATTGCTGCTACAAATACTATTGCTGCTACTGCAACTACAACAATAACTATTACTACAAATACTACCACCACCACTACAACTATCGCTACTACTACCACTGCAACTAGTACTACTACTACTACTACTACTACTACTACTACTACTACTACTACGAGTACAACTACTACTCCTACTCCAACTCGTACTCCAACTACTACTCCTATTGCATATACTACTACTACTACTACTACAACGACGACAACAACAACAACAACAACAACAACAACTACAACTACTAATCCTACTTCTACTACTACTACAACAACAATTGCTACTCCTCTTGCTACTACTACTACTCCTCCTACAACGACTACTACTACTGCTTCTACTCCTATTACTACTACTGCTATGACTAATTCTACTACTACTACTACTTTTATTACTACTACTGCTGCTACAAATACTATTGCTACTACTACAACTACAACAACAACAACTACTACTAATACTACCACCACCACTACAACTACTGTTTCTACTACCACTGCAACTACTACTATAAGTACAACTACTACTCCTACGCCAACTCCTACTCCAACTACTACTCCTACTGCATATACTACTACTACTACTACTAAAGTACTACTACTACTACAACGATGACAACAACAACAACTACTACTACTACAACTACTAATCCTACTTCTACTACTACTACTACTACTACAACGATGACAACAACAACAACTACTACTACTACAACTACTAATCCTACTTCTACTACTACTACTACTACTACTACAATTGCTACTCCTCCTACTGCTACTACTACTCCTCCTACAACTACTACTACTACTGTTTCTACTCCCATTACTACTACTGCTATAACTAATATAATACTACTGCTACTTCTACTATTCCTGCTCCTACATCCACTACAATTACTTCTACGACTACAACTGCTACTGCTACTACTACCACCACCACCACCACAATGACTACTACTACTACTACTACTACTACTACTACTACTACTACTACAATTTCAAATACTACTACTACTACAACTAGTACCGCTACTGATACTACTTCTAAGACTACTACTACAACAACTACTACTGCTACAACTAAGACTACCAACACCACTATAACCACTACAAAAACTATCATCGCCACTACTACTACTACTACTACTACTTCTTCTTTTACTACTACAACTACTACTTCTACTCCCACTCCAACTTCTACTCCTACTACTACTCGTACTGCTACTACTACTAGTACAATTGCTACAACAAATGCCACCACTACTATAACTTCTACTACTATTGCTACAACAGTTACTACTACTATCAAAACAACAACAACAACTACTACTATGCCTACTACCTCCACCACTACTACAACTAATACTACCACTATGGCTACTATTACTACTACTACTACTAATACTAATACTACTACTAATCCTAATACTCCTACTACTACAGCTACTAGTACCACTATTACAACTAATGCTACTCTTAATACTCTTCTACCTACTATTACTACGGCTGCTGCTGCTATTACTACCACTACTAGTACTACTACTAGTACTACTACTACTACTACTACTGCTATAACCAATCTTACTAATATTACTACTACTATGACTACTACCTCTACAACTACTCGTGCGGTAACTACTATTACTACTACTACCACTACGGCTACTACTACTACTCTTACTACTATTAGTCCACTACTATGACTTCCAATGCTACTACCACACCTACTCCAACTCCAACTGTGACTACTACTCCGGCTACTACTACCACTACCACTATAACTACTACCATTCGTAATATTATTCCAATTCCTACTACTACGACTACTGCTACGATTACTACTACTACTACTACTTCTACTACTACTACAACAACAACTACTACTACCTCTACTACCACAACTACTACTACGACTACTACTACTGCTGCTGCTCTGCTACTACTATTCCTACAACTTCTACTACTACTACTACTACTACTACAACTACTACTGCTGCTGGTGCTACTATTACTGCTACTTCTTTGCTACGGCTACCCCTACTACTACTACTAAGACTACTAATACTACTACTACTACTAAACCTATAGTTAGTATAGCTACTGTTGTTGCAGCTATTACTACGGCTACTACTACTACTACTAATACTAATACTATTATTTACACTGCTACTACAAAAACAACAACAACAACTACTACTATCACTACTCCTGCTACAACAACTACTACTACAAATACTACTACTACTTCAAGTGCTAATACTACGATTACTTCAATTGCTAATAATACTTCTCCTCCTACTACTACCACCACCGCAACTACTACTACTCCTACTACAACTACAACAACGACTACTACTACTCCTACTACTACTACAAATACTACAACTACTAAGACAACTACAACATTATTACTAGTACAACTACTAATTCTTCCACAACTGCTACTACTACTACTACGAATACTACTATAACTGCTACTTCTACTACTACTGTTGCTACCGTGGCAAGTACTACTACTACAACAACAATAACAACTACTATTATTACTACTATGACTACTACTATTCGAACTCCTACTCCTGCTACTACTACTAGTGCAGTTACTATTACTAATACAACTGCGGCAACTACTGCTACTACAGCTACTACAACTACTCTTAATACTACTACTACTACTACTACTACTACTACTAGTACTTCTTCTACTACTACTACTACTACTACTACTACTACTCATCCTACTACTAATCAGAAAATAGCACCAACTGCTATTGTTGCTACCACTACCACGACTTCTACTACTACTACTAATACTACGACTTCAACTATTACTATTATTGCTACTACTATCGCTGATGCTGCTGGTCCTACCACTACTACAACTACTACCACTATTACTGCTGCTGCTACTAATACTACTACTAATCCTTATAATCCTACTAGCACTACTATTACTGCTACCAATCCTTACACTCCTACTACAACTATTGTCGCCGCTGCGACTGCTATTACTACCACCACTACTACTACTACTATTACTACTGGTACTGCTATTGCTACTAGTACTACTACTGCAACTACTACTACTACTACTACCATTACTAGAAGTACTACTACTACTACTACCACTACTACTACCACTACTACTACTACTACTACTACTACTACTACTACTACTACTACAACCACTGCAACCACTACTGCTACTACAACTACTACTACCACTACTGATACTACTATTACTACTACTACTACTATTAATACTACTATTGCTGTTGCTGCTAGTGCTGCTGCTGCTGCTGCTACTACTAATACAACTACTACTACTACTACTACTACTACTACTACTACATCTACTAATACTACTACTTCTGCTACTACTACTGCAACTACTACTACTATCACTACTCCTACTACTACTACTTCTATTACTATCACTAGTACTCCTATTCCTTTTACTATTACTATTAGCACTACTTTTGCTCCAACTCCAACAACTAGTACTATTACTTCTATTACTACTACAACTACTGTTGTTGTCGCTGCTATTGCTACCGCCACTACTGCTACTACTACTAATACTATTATTGTCACTGCTATGGCTACTTTATTGCTACGACTACTACTTCACCCTCTACTACTACTGCTGCTAATAATACTGCTACTTCTTCTACTACTATGACTACTACTACTACTACTAGTACCATTTCTATCGTTGCTGCTGCTGTTTGTAATACTACTTATACTACTATTTTTGTTGCTATTGTTGCTAATACAACAACTACTACTATTGCTACTACTACTCCTACTACAACTACTAGTACTATACTGCTATTACTACTACTGCTACTACTACTTTTGCCACTACTGCTGTTGTTGCTCCTGCTGTTGTTGCAACAACTGCTCGAACTACAACTTCCACTACTTCACCTACTATAGCTATTATTGCTACTATTATTACTACAATAATAATGCTATTGCATCTATTACAACCGCTTCTAGTACTACAGGTATTACTTTTGCTGCTACTACTACCTCATCTACTTGTGCTACTACTGCTACTTATATTATTACTACTACTACTACTACTACTACTATTGCTACTACTGCTACTACTACAACAACAATTGCTACTACTGCTCCAACCTGTGCTACTGCTGCTACTACTACTTCTTCTACTATGACTGGTACTACAGCTGCTACCACTGCTGCTAGTACTACTACTGTTTCTACTACGACTACTACTACAACAACAATGACAACTACTCCTACTACAACTGCTGTTGCTACTACAACTGCTACTGCTTCAATTATTACTTCTACTACTATGACTACTACAACTTTTGCTACTACTACTCTTGCCACTACTACTGCTGCAACTATTGGCACTACTACTATGACCATTACTACAACTATTACTATTACAACTTCCGTTGCTGCTGCAAGTTCTACTACTACTTTCCCTACTACTTCTATAGCTACTACTACTACTGCTTCTGCTACTACTACTACTACCATTACCACTATGGCTACAACCACCCCCACCACCACCACTACTACTACTACTACTGCTTTTGATGCTATTACTATCACTACTACTACTACTGCTACTGCTCCTACTTCTACAACTGCTACTACTGCTACTGCTACTGCTACTACAACTACAACAACTACAACTACTCCTCCTCCTCCTCCTCCTCCTCCTCCTACTACCACCACTACTACTACCACCACCACTACTACTACTACTAATACTACTACTACTACTACTAGTACTACTACTACTACTACTACTACCACTACTACTACTACTACTACTACTACTACTACTACTACTACTACTACTACTACTATTACGACTACAACTACTACCACCACTACTACTACTGCTTCTACTACTACTAGTACATCCTCCACGACTGCTACTATTGTTGCTACTGCGGCTGCTTCTACAGCTTTTACTGCTACTACTACTATACTACTACTATTACTCAAGCCACTGCTGCTACTTGTATAACTTCTGCTACTACTACTACTGCTGCTACTACTACTTCTACCGCTACTGCTTCTGCTACTAATACAACCACTACTACTACAATAACAATAATAACAACTACTACTACTACTACTACAACCACTACTAACGCTACTAGAACAACAACAACTACTGCTACTACAATAACAACTACTACTACTATTACTACAACTATTACTGCTACTACCACAAATACTACTATTACTACGACTTCTACTACTACTCCTTCCAGTACTACCACTACAACTGCTATGACAACTACTACTCCTACTTCCACTCTTATTACTACTGCAACTACTACTACTACTACTACTAATAGTACTACTACTAGTAGTGGTACACCTTCCAGTACTACCGCTACTACTACAACAACAACTACTACTACTAGTACTACCACTATTACTACTAGCACAGCTACTAGCACTACTAAAACTACTAGTACCACTACTACTCCTACTGTTGTTGCTACTACTACTACTACCACTACTACTACTACTATTACTACTACTACTAGTACTACAACAACTACAACAACAACAACTACAACTACTTGTACTACTGCTACAACGAATACTACTCCTAATACTACTACTATAATTATTAGCATGACTACTGCTATTACGACTACTGCTACTACTACTAATCTTGGTCCTGCTTCTACTATGACTACTACAACTACAACTTCCACAACTATTACTACAACTACATGTACTACAACTACTACTACTGCGACTGCTGCAACTACTACTACTCCAACTACTTTTGCTATTACTACTACTACTGTTGTTGCTGTTACTACATGTGCTAATCCTTCTACGACTACTAGTGCCATTACTTCTACTACTACTACTACTACTACTACTATTACTACTACTATTTCTAATCATAATATTACGGCTACTACTTCTACAATTACTACTACTACTACTACTACAACTATTACAACTCCAACAACTTCTACTACTACTATTTGTTTTACCACTAATAATACTACCGCTACTACTGCTAAAACTACTACAACTTCTACTTCTACTGCTACTACTACACCTACTACTACTACTACTACTACTACAGTTATTGCCGCTGCGGCTACAACTACTATTGCTACTACTACTACATCTGCTGCTGCTACTGCTACTACTACTCTACTACTAATACAAATACAAATACAAATACTACTCCTACTCCTTCTACTACAACTACGACTACTCCTACCAGTACTACTATGACTACTACTACTCCTTCTCCAACTCCTACCCCTACTACTACTAGAAATACTACAACTATGACTACACCTATTATTATTGCAACTGCTGCTACTACTACTGTTACAAATACAACTATTATAGCTGTTACTACCAGAACTACTACTAATCCTGCTACTGCAGCTGCTACTACTACTGCTACTACAACTACTTCTTTTGCTAGTATAATTGCTACTACTACTACTGCTATTACTACTACTACTACTACTATTACTAATTCTACTACTACTAATACTACTGCTGCTGCTACTTCTGCTACTACTGTGGCTACCACTACAACTTCCACTACTACTACGACTCCTGCTACTACAACTACTACTTTTTTGCTGTTGTTCTTCTGCTACTGCCACTACTACTACTGTTGCTGATGCTACAGCTACTATTGATACTACCACTTTCACCTCTTGTACAACTGCTACTACTACCACTCCTATTTCTAATACTAGTATTACTATTGCTACTATCGTCGCTACTGCTGCTACTACTCCAGCTAGTACAACTGCAACTACTAGTGCCGCTGTTGCTTCTACCTGCACAACTACTGCAAATACTGCAATTAGTACTACTACTTCTACAATTACTACTACTACTATTGCTACTACAACTAGTACTACAACTACTAGTACTACTACTACTTTTGCTACTACAATTACTACTACAACTACTTTTACTACTCCTGCTACTAGTACTTCTATGACTACTATTACTACTACCACTACTACTTTTGGTACTACTACTAATGGTGCTGATGGTGCCACTCAGATTAGTACAACAACAACAACTACTACTTCTATGACAACTACACTACAACTACTACTGCTTCTACTATTACTGCTACTACTAATACTACTAATACTGCTACTCCTATTTTGACTATTACTACTACTACCACTACTGTTGTTGTTGCTACTACTACTACTACTATCATTACTAGCACAACTACTACTACTGTTGCCGCAACCACTGCTACTACTATTAGCACCACTACTACTATTACTACTACTACTACTTTTACTACAACTACTACTAGTACTACTACTACTTCTACTACTACTACTACTACTACTACAACAACAACAACAACTACTACTACTACTAGTACTAGTACTACTTCTACTACCACTACTACTACTACAACAACAACAACTACTACTACTAGTACTACTACTACTTCTACTACTACTACTACTACTACAACAACAACAACAACAACTACTACCACTACTACTACTATTAGCACCACTACTACTATTGCTACTACTACTACTTTTACTACTACTACTACTAGTACTACTACTACTTCTACTACTACTACTACTACTACAACAACAACAACTACTACTACTAGTACTACTACTACTACTACTACTACTACTACTACTACTACAACTACTACTACTACTACTAGTATTCTTGCTCCTACTACTACCATGACTACTACTACTATGACATCTGCTGCTACTATTGATGCCTCTACTGCGGCTACTACAACAACAACGACAATAACTACTATTACTAATACAGTAACAACAACAACTATGACTATTACTACTACTACTACTACTACAACAACAACAACAACAACAATAATAACAACAATAACAACCACTACTACTATTACTTCTACTACTACTACTACTTTTGTTGCTACCGCTGCTAATATTGCTCCTGCTACTACAACTTCTACTACTACTTTTGTTACTACCACTATAGCTACTACTATGACTATTGTTGCTGCTACTAAAACTACAACTTTCACCACTGTGGCTACTACTACTACTACTAGTACCATAACTTCTACTGCTACTACTACTCCAACTACTCCAATTATGGGTACTATTACTACTACTAGTACTGCTATTACTACTTCTTCTACTAGTACTATTATTTCTACTGCAGCTATTATTGTTGCTACTACTACTCCAACTCCTACTACTATTACTACTACTGCCGCTACTCCTACTACAAAGGCTTCTACTACTATAGCAATTGGGACTATTACTATTCCTTATACTAGTACTACTACAAGTATTATCGCTACCACTTCTGCTTCTACTACTACTACTACTACAGTGACTGCTACAACTACTCGTACTATTACTACTACTACTATTACTTTTGCTACTACGGCTCTTGCTACTACTACTAGCACTACTACTTCTACTGCTACTACTATTAATACTACTACTTCTACTACTATAGCTACTACAGTAGCTAATGTTACAACTATTACTACTACTATTACTGTCGTTACTACTTCAACTACTACTGCTACTGCTGTTGCTACTACTCCTACTACTTCTCCTTGTACTACTGCTGCTGCTGCTACTACTACTACTACTACCACTACTATTTCTACTACTACTTTTGCTACTACTACTCCTAATACTACTAATACTACTACTACTACTAATAATAATAAGAATAAGAATAATAGTAATAATACAACTATTACTACTTCTACTACTTACGTTGCTGCTGCTACTACTACTACAACTACTCTGCTGCTACTACTACTATAACTACAACTACACCTACAACTACTACTGTTACATCTACTTCTGTTACTGCTACTACTATTACTACGACTGCTGCTACTACTACTACTACTACTACTACGACTGCTGCTACTGCTACTACTACTACTACTACTACTACTACTCATGCTACTCTTGTTACTACTACTATTACGCTTGCAAATAATGCTGCTACTACTGTAACTATTGCTACTCTTGCTACTATTGCTACTACTGCTACTCTTGCTACTACTACTATTGCTGCTACCACTACTATTGCTACTACTATTACTACTACTACATCTCGCACTACTATGACTTTTGCTATAACTACTACTACTACTATCACTACTCCTACTACTACTGCTACTGCTACTATGAGTACTACTTAAACTAATATTGCTAATATTGGTTGTGCTTCTACTGCTAATCTTACTACTAAACTCCTACTTCTGCTACCACCACTACTACAACTACTACAACTCCTACAACTCCTACAACTACTTGTGCTACAACTGCTACTACTACTATTACTACTAGTGTGACTACTACTACTATGCTACTACTAATATAGCGATTGCTACCATAGATACTGCTACTAGTACTACTGCTTCAACTAGTGCCACTGTTATTGCTACTAGCACTACTGCCACTTCTCCTTCTATGACTGTTGCTACTGTGCTAGCTACAACTACTACATCGATTACTCATAGTCCTTCTACTCCTACAAGTGCTTCTTCAACTACTACTGCTACTACTACTACTACTACTTTTGTTATAACTACTATTGCTACTACTATTATTGTTGCTACTACTACGACAGTGAGTACAATAACTACTACAACTACTGCTACTACAACTACTACAGCTACTACTACTACAACTAGTACAACAACTGTTACGGCTGCTAGTACTACTGCTACTACTACTACAACAACTAGTACAACAACTACGACAACTACTGCTACTACAACTACTACCCCATCTACTTCTTCTTCTAGAACAACAACAACTACTACTACTACTAACTACTACTACTACTACAACTATTTCTTCTACTACTACTTCAACAATGACTACTACTTTAGCAACTAATACTACTACTAGTACGACAACAACAACTACTACTAGCACTACTACCACTACTGCTACTAATACTATGGCTGTTACTACTATGACTACTGCTACTACTACTACTTCTACTTCTACTACTTCCATGACTACTATGACTACTACTACTACTACTACACTTAATGCTACTACTGCTACTAGTACTACTATTGGTACTTCTAATATTACTTTTACTTCTGCTACTGCAACTAATGCTAGTAGTAGTTATTGTTGTTGTTGTATTTGGAGTATTAGGAGTAGTAGTAGTGGTGGTGGTAGTAGTAGTAGTTGTTGTTGTAGTTGGAGTATTAGGAGTAGTAGTAGAAGCAGTAGGAGTAGTTGTTGTTATTGTTATGGTTGGAGTATTAGGAGTAATAGTATTAGTAATAGTCATCGCAGCAGCAGCAACAACAGTAACAGTAGTATTAGTAGCAGTAGTAGTAGTGGTGGTGGTGGTAGTAGTAGTAACAATAGTAGTAGTAGTAGTAGTAGTAGTAGTAGCAATAGTAGTAGTAGTAGTAGTAGTGTAGCAGCAGGAGTAGTAGTAGTAGTAGTAGTAGTAATAGTAGTAGTAGTAGTAGTAGCAGTAGTAGTAGCAGATGTAGTAGTCATTGCAATCGTAGTAGTAATAAAAGTAATAGTTATAGTAGTTGTAGTTGTAGTAGCAATAATAGTAACACTAGTAGTAGTACTACTACTACTGCTGCTACTACTACTACTAGTGGTGGTGGTAGTAGTTGGAGTAGCTGTAGCAACAGGAGTAATGGTAGTAGTGGTAATAGTGGCAATTATAGTAGTAGTAGTAGTCATAGAAGTTGTAGTAGTAGTATTCCTTGTTGCAAAAGTTGTAGTTGTGTTGCTAGCAATAGTAGTAGTCGTAAGAGCTGTATAGTGGTAGTAGTATTTGGAGCAATATTTCTACTAGTAGTAGTAGGAGAACCAGTTGCAGTAGGAGTATCATTAGTAAAAATAATAGTAGTAGTAGTAGTAGTAGTAGTTGTAGTAGTGCTAGCAGCGGTAGCTGAAGTAGTAATAGTAGCAGTTGTAGTAGTTGTAGTAGAAGTAGTAGTATTAGTAGTAGGAGTAGTAATTGTCATAGCAATGACAGTAGTAGCAGTAGTTGTAGTAGTACTAGTAGCAGTAGCTGTAGTAGTACTAGCAGCAGTAGCTGAAGTAGTAATAGTAGCAGTTGTAGTAGTTGTAGTAGAAGCAGTAGTATTAGTAGTAGGAGTAGTAATTGTCATAGCAATTGCAGTAGTAGTAGAAGTAACAGTTGCAGTAGCGGTAGTAGTAGTAGTACTAGTAGTAGTAGTTGTAGCTATAGTCATACTAGTAGGAGAAGTAGCAATAGTAGTACCAGCAGTGGTAGTAGTAATGGGAGTAGTAGTGGAATAAATAGTAGTAGTAGTTTTAATAGTAGTAGGAGTAGTAGGAGTAATAGTAGTAATAGTCATAGAAGTAGTAGTCGTTATAGTAGTAGTAGCAGTAGTAGCAGTAGTAGTAGTAGTAGCAGCAGTAGTATTGTTGCTGTTCTGGTAGTAATAGTAGTAGTAGTAGTAGTAGCAGCAATAGTAGTAGCCACAGTAGCATTTGTAATAGTAGTTATTATAGTAGTAGTTGTAGTTTTAGTAGTTGTAGTAGCAATAGTAGTAATAGTAGCAATAGTAGCAATAGTAGTAGTAGTAGCAGTAGTTATAGTACCTGTAGTAGTTTTAATAGTTGGGGTAGTAGTAGTAGTTATAGCATTCATAGTAGTAGCTATTGTCGCAATAGTGGTTTTACCAGTGGTAGTAGTAGTAGTTGCAGTAGTAAAAGATATTGCTATGGTAGAAGTAGTAGTTATAGTAGGAGCAACAGTAGTTGCAATAGTAGCAGTAGCAATAGCAGTAGTAGTCATAGCAGTAGTTGTAGTAGTAGTAGTAGTAGTAGTTGTAGCTACAATAGTAGTCGTAGTAGTAGTAATAGTTGTTTGAGTTGTAGTATAAACTACAACAGTAGTAGAAGCAGCACTAGTAGTTGTAGTAGTCATAGTAGTCATAGTAGAACCAATAGTAGCAGTAGTAGTAGTGGTAGTTGTCATAATAGAAGTAGCAATAGTAGTAGTGGTAGTAGTAGTAATGATAATAATAAACGTAGCAGTCCTAGTAGTAGCAAAAGTAGTTTTAGTTGGAGTAGCAGTAGTAGTAGTAGTTATAGTTGTGGGAGAAGTATTAGTAGTACCAAAAATAGATGCAGAAGCAGTAGCAGTAGTAGTAGTAGTAGTAGCATTTGTTACAGTAGTTGTAGTAGTAGTAGTAGTAGTAGAAGTGGTAGTAGTAGTAGTAGTAGTAGTAGTAGTAGTCATAGTAGTTTGTAGCTGTAGTATTAGAAGTAGTAGTAGTAGTAGAAGTAGTACTAGTAGCAGTAGTAGTAGTACTTAATGTTGTAGCAGCCGTACTAGTAGTAGAAGTAGTAGTAGTAGCTGTAGCTGTAGTAGTAGCACAAGAAGAGTTGTATTTGCTACAGTAGTAGTAGTTGTAGTAGCAGTAGTATGAGCACTCACAATAATAGTTGGAGTAATAGTAGTAGGAGTAGTAGTTGTAGTACTAATAGTTGGAGCAGCAGTAGTAGTAATAGTTGCAGTAGCAACAGAAGCTTTAGTAACAAATTAGTACTAGTAGCAATAGTAGTGGTAGTGTTAGGTGTAGCAGTAGTAGTTTCTGTAGTTATAGGATTAGGAAGAGTAGTAGTAGTAGGAGTAGCTAAAGTGGTAGGTGTAGGAGAAGTAGTATAAGCAGCAATAGTACTAGAAATTGTAGTAGTATTTGTACTAGCAGTAGTACCAGAAGTTTGAGTGGTTTTAGTGGTAGCAGTACTAGCTGTAGTAGCAGCAATGGCAGCAGAAGTAGTAGTAGTTGCAGTAGCAGCGGATATAGTAGTAGTAGTAGCTAGAGCTGAAGTCATAGTAGAAGAAGAAATAGTAGTAGGGGAAGTAGTAGTAGTAGAAATAGTAGTAGTACTACTAGTAGTATTAGTAGTCGTAGTAGTGTTAGCAATAGAAGTAGTAGTCGAGGTAGTAGTAGTAGTAGTAATAGTCGTATTAGTAGCAGTAATAGCAGTAGTCATAGTAGCCATAGTAGTTGTAGAAGTAGTAGCAGTACAATTGGTAGTAGAAGTAACAGCAACAGTAGTTGTCGCAGTACTAGTGGTAGTAGTAGTCCTAGTTGTAGCATTAGTAGTAGTCGTCGTGGTAGTAGCATTAGTAGTGGTAGTAATTGCAGTAGTAGGAGCAGTAGGAGCATTTGTTGCACTTGTAGTAGTAGCAGTTGTAGTAGTTACAGTAGTAATAGTAGAAGCAGTTGTAGTTGTAGTAGTAGTAGCTATAGTAGTAGTAGTAGTAGGATGGTAGTTGTAGTAGCAAGGGCAGTAGTAGTAGTAGTAGTAGTAGGAGTAGCAATATGAGTAGTAGTTGCAGTAGTTGTTGTAGTACTAGTAGCTGCAGCAGTAGTAGGATGGTAGTTGTAGTAGCAAGGGCAGTAGGAGTAGTAGTAGTAGGAGTATCAATAGGAGTAGTAGTTGCAACAGTTGTAGTAGTAGTAGTAGCAGTAGTAGTGGTAGTAGTAGTAGCAGTAGAAGTAGTACTTGGTGTAGTAGTTGTAGTAGTGGTAGTAGTAGTGGTAGTGGCAGTAGTAGTGGTAGTAGTAGTGGTAGTAGTAGCAGCAGTAGTAGTGGTAGTAGCAGTGGTAGTAGTAGCAGCAGTAGTAGTAGTAGTTAGTGGTTAGTAGTAGACAAGTAAGAGTTCTGTAACAGTAGCAACTTAGCAGTAGAACGTAGGGGAAGTAGTGGTAGCATAAGTTCGTAATATCAATAGCAGTGTAGTAGCAGGTGTAGTAGTACTAGTAGTAGTAGTAGTAGTAGTAGTTATTGTTGTTGTTGTTGTTGTTGCTGTTGTTGTTATTGTTATGACTGTAGTAGTTGTCAGAGTAGCAGTATTACTAGTAATAATTTTAGTAGTAGTAGTAGTAGTAGTAGTAGTAGTAGTAGTAGTAGTAGCCGTTGTAGTAGTAGTAGAAATAATAGCAGTAGTAGCAATAGTAGCAGCAGCAGCAGTAGCAGAAGTAGTAGTATTAGTTGATGTAGTCGTAGTAGCTATCATTGTTGCAGTAGCAATAGGAGAAGGAGAGGTGGCCACCGTAGTAGCAGTAGCAATAGTAGCTATCGTAGTAGCAGTAATAGTAGCAATTGTAGTGGTAGAAGTAGAAGTACGAGTAGTAGTAGCAGTATTAGTAGTAGCAATAGTAGTAGGAGACGTAGTAGTAGTTGCAGTAGTAGTAGTAGTTATTTTAGCCGCGGCAGTGATAGTAGTAGTAGTGGTAGGAGGAGGAGAAGTAGTAGTGGTTGTAGTTCTTGTAGTAGTAGTAGTAGTAGGAGTAGTAATAGTACTAGTTATAGTAGTAGTAATAGTAGTAGTACTAGTAGTAGTAGTAGCAGCTGTAGTAGTAGTGCTAGAAAAAGTAATAGTGGTAGTCATTGTAGCAGTAGTAGCAATAGTAGCAGAAGTAGTAGTAGTAGTAGTATTTGTTATTGTAGTAATAGTAGTAGTTGTAGTTCTAGTCGTAGCAGCTGTAGTAGTCGTAGAAATAGTAGCAATAGTAGTAGTAGTAGTGGTAACAGCAACCATTGTAGCCACAGTAATAGTAGCGGTAGTTGTAGTAGTCACATTAGTAGTAGCAGTAGGAGCAATTGTAGCACTTCTAGTCGTTGGAGTTGTAGTAGTAGTAGTAGTAATAGTGGCGGCAGTAGTAGTTGTCGTAGTAGCAGCAGCAGCAGTAGTAGTAGTAGTAGTAGGAGCATTAGTAGTAGCAGTAGTGGTACGAGTATCCATAGCAGTAGTCGTGGTTGTAGTAGTAGGAGTAGTTGGAGTAGTAGTAGTAGTAGCAAGAGCAATAGAAGTAGTAGTAGTAGCAGTAGGAGAAGTAGTTGTAGTCGTAGCAGTAGTTGGAGCAGTATTAGTAGTAGTAGTAGTAGTAGTTGCAATCATAGTAGTAGCGATTGCAGCAGTAGAAGTAGTAGTAGGACTAGTAGTAGTAGTAGGAGGAGTATTATTAGTAAAAATAATAGTAGTAGTAGTAGTAAAAGGAGGAGTAGTAGTTGTACTAGTAGTAGAAGTAGCAAGAGTAGTAGTAGTCGGAGTAGTAGGAGTAGTAGTTGTAGCAGTAGGCGTAGCAGTAGTAGTATTAGTAGTTGTAGCAGTAGTTGTAGTAGCCGTAGTAGCAGTTAGAATAGTAGTAACAGTAGCAGTAGTAGTAGCAGTTGTTGTCGTACTAGTAGTCGTACTAGTAGAAGTGCCATTAATAGTAGCAGTAGTAACCCTAGTAGCAGTAGTAGTTATAGTAGTAGTTGTTGTAGTAAAATAGTAGTAGCTAAAATAGTAGTAGTTGTTGTAGTAGCATTAGTAGCAGTAGCAGCAGGAGCTGCAGTATTGGAAATAGTAGTTGTAGCAGTAGTAGTAGTAGTAGCCATAATAGTTGTAGTAGCAGTTGTAGCAGCAGCAATAGTAGTAGCCATAAAAGCTATAGTAACAGTTGTAGC
The DNA here is from genome assembly GCA_005019695.1 of Trichopus zeylanicus subsp. travancoricus. NCBI lineage: Eukaryota > Viridiplantae > Streptophyta > Magnoliopsida > Dioscoreales > Dioscoreaceae > Trichopus > Trichopus zeylanicus. The sequence goes on along the minus strand of RXID01015704.1, from coordinate 1,592 downwards.
AGTAGTAGTAGTAGTAGTAGTAGTTTTAGAAGTTTGGGTAGTAGCAGTAGTAGCAGTAGTAGCTATCGAGGGAGTAATAGTAGTAGGAGTAGTAGGAGAAGTAGTAGTTGTCACAATAGCAGTAGTAGTAATAGTAGTAGCAGTAGTAGTAGGCGTAATAGATGCAGCAGTAGTAGTAGCAATAGTAGTAGCAGTAGTAGTAGTATTAGGAGAAGTAGTAGTAGTAGCAGAAGTAGTAGTAGCGTTAGTAGTAGCAGCATTAGCTATAGTAGTAGTTGTTGCTGCAATAGAAGTAATAGTGGTAGTAGTAGCAGCAGTAGCAGAAGCAGCTGTAGCAAGATTAGTACCAGTAGTATCGGTAGTAGCATCAGTAGCAGCAACAGCAGAACTAGTAGTAGTAGTTGTTATTGTTATTGTTGTTATTATAGTAGTAGTAGTTGCAGTATCAACAGTAGAGTACTAGATTCTAGTCGTCGCACCGTAGCAGTAGTAGCAACAGTTATTAGTAGTAGTAGTAGTAGTAGCAATAGTAGTAGCAATACTAGTTGTAGTAGTAGTAGTAGTAGTCATTGAAATAGTTGCAGTAGTAGAAGTAGTAGTAGTAAAAGTAGTAGTAGTAGTAATGGTACCAGTTGTAGTTGTAGTAGGCATAGTGGTATTAGGTGTAGTGGTAGTGGTAGTAGAACTTGTAGTAGTAGTAGTAGTAGTAGCAGTAGAAGTAGCAATAGTAGTACTACTAGAAGTAATAGTAGTCGTAGTAGCAGCGGTAGCCAAAATAGTTGTTGTAGTAGTAGACGTAGCTTTGGTAGTAGTAGTTATAGTAGTAGTAGTAGTAGTAACAGTAGTAATAAAAGTAGTAGTAGTAGTAGTCTTAGTAGTCTTAGTAGCAGTAGTAGCAGATGCATTAGTGGTAGTAGTTGTAGTAATAGTAGTAGTAGTAGCAGTAGTAGTACTAGTAATAGTGGAAGTAGTAGTAGTTGCAGCAGTCGTAGTAGCAGTTGTAATAGTAGTAGTAGAAGCTATATTAGTAATAGCAGTAGTTGCAGTAGTTGCAGTAGCAGTAGCAGCAGCAGTAGCAATAATAGTAGTTGTTGTCTTAGTAGTAGTAGAACTAGTAGTTGTAGTAGTGGTAGAAGCAGTTGCAGCCATAACAGCAATAGTAGTTGTTGTTGTAGTAATAGTAGCAGTAATAGTAGTAGGAATAGTATCAATAGTTGTAGAAGTGGTAGTCGTAGTAGTATTAGTCATAGTAAAAGCAGCAGTAGCAGCAGTAGCAGTAGTAATAGAAGTAGTATTGGCCTTGTTTGTAGTAGCAATTATAGTAGTTGTAGTTGTAGTAGTACAAGTATTGGCAGTCATAGCAGTAGTAGCAACAGCAGTAGTGGTAGTAGTAGTAGTAGGAGTAGCAATAGAAGTAGTTGTAGCTTTGTTAGTTTTAGCAACTATAGTAGTAGTAGTAGCAGCAGCAGTAACAGTAGTACTAGTAGTAGTAGTAGCAATAGTGGTAGTGGTAGTAGTAGTAGTAGCAATAGTGGTAGTGGTAGTAGTAGTATTTGTTGTTGTAGTAGTAGTACTAATTGTGTCAGTGGTGG
>RXID01015703.1:0-38678 GCA_005019695.1 Trichopus zeylanicus subsp. travancoricus | reverse complement strand
TACTGCTACTTATGTTACTACCACCACTACTACTAACGCTATTACCACTATTACTACTATTATTATTACTACTACTATTGCTACAACTACTACTGCTACTAGAACTACTACTACTATTACAACTGCTACTGCTTGTACTACTAAAACCACATTTGCGATTACTTATGGTACTACTTCTGCTATTGCTAGTACAACAACAATAATAATAACTACTACTACCACTACTACTTCTGCTACTACAACTACTACAGCCAAGATAACCACTACAACTACTACTACTACCACAACTAGTAGTAGTTGTTGTTGTAGTTGTTGTTGTAGTAGTAGTTGTAGTAGTAGTAGTAGTGGTAGTAGTTGTAATTGTAGTAGTAGTAGTTGTTGTTGTTGTAGCAGTAGAAGTAGTAGTAGTAGTAGAAGAAGTAGTAGTATTTGGAATAGTAGTAGAAGTAGGGGTTGTAGTTGGAATAGTAGTAGCAAAAGTTGTAGTTGTAGTAGTAGTTGTAGTAGCACAGAAGCAATCATAGCAATAGTAGTAGTAGAAGTAAGAGGAGGAGGAGTAGTAGGAGTAGCAAAAGAAGTAGTAGTAGTAGTAGGGGTTGCAGTTGTAGTGGTAGTGGTAGTAGTAGGAGTACTAGTAGTAGCACCAGAAGTGGTTGTAGATAAAGTAGTCATAGTAGTAATAGTAAGAGAAGCAGTACTAGTAGTAGTAGTAGTAGAAATAGTTGGTGAATTTGCAGTAGTAGTAGTAGTAGTGGTAGTAGTGGTAGTGTTAATAGTTGTAATAGTAGTAGTGGTTGGAGTAGTAGCGGCACTTGTAGTAGTAGTTGTTGTAGCAGTATAGTAGTAGTAGCTGTATTAGTAGTAATAGAGGTAGTAGCTGTAGCAGCAATAGCAGTAGTAGTTTTAGTAGTTGTAGCAGGAGCAATAGTAGTTGTTGTAGTTGTAGTAGCAGGACTAGTATTAGTGCTGGTAGTAGTTGTAGTACTAGTAGAAGTAGCAGTTGTAGCAGTAGTGACAGTAGTAGTTATTGTAGTAGTAATAGTAGTAGTTGTTGTAGTTGCAATAGTAGTAGTAGTAGTTATAGTAGCAGCAGCAGCAGTAGTAGTAGCAGTATTATTAATATTAGTAGTAGAAGTACTTGTTGTAATAGTTGTAGTAATAGTAGTATAAGCAGTAGTAGAAATTGTATTGGTTGCTGTAGTTATGGTAGGAGGATGAGTCACAATATTAGCAGAAGAAGTAGTTGTAGAAGTAGGAGTAGTAGCAGTACTAGAAGTAGTATTAGTAGTCATAGTAGTAAACAAAGTAGCAGCAGCAGTAGCAGTAGTATTAGTAGTATTATTAGTAAGAGTAGTTGTAGTAGCAGTAGGAGTACTTGTAGTAGTAGCAATAGTCATAGTAGAAGTAGTAGTAGTAGTAGTGGTAGTAGTAGTAGTAGTAGTAGAAACAGTTGTAGTTGTTGTTGTTATAGTAGTAGTAGTAGTGGTAGAAGTATTAATAGTAGTAATGGCAATAGCTATTGGAGTAGTAGCAGCACTTGTAGTAGTAATTGTGGTAGTAGTGTAGTGGTAGTAGCTATATTAATAGTAGTCATAGCAGTAGTTGTAGTAGTAGTAGCAGGAGTAGTAGTTGTTGTTGTTCTTGTAGGAGGAGTGGTAGTAGTAGTTGTGGTTGTAGTAGTAGTAGTAGAAGTAGTAGCAATAATATAAGTGATAGTAGTGGTAGTAATGCTAGTAGCCAAAGTAATGGTAGAAATTATTTTAGGAGTAGGATTAGAAATAGTAGGAGTAGTTGTAGTAGCAGTAGTAATAGTAGTAGTAGTAGTAATAGAGGTAGTAGTAGTACTAGTAGTTGTCAGAGTAATAGTAGTAGTAATAGCAGTAGTTGTAGTAGTAGTAGTAGAAGTAGCAGCAGCAGTAGTTGAAATAGAAGTAGTAGCAACAGTAGTAGTACTAGTAGTAATAGTAGTAGGAGTAGTAGTAGCTGAATTAATAGTATAAGTAGTTTTCATAGTAGCATAGTTGTTGTAGCAGTAGTAGTAGCAGAGGTAGTATTGTAGACGTAGTTGCCATAGTTGTAGTAGTAGTTATTATACTAGTAGTAGTAGGAGCGCAGTTGTAGCAGTAGTAGTCTAGTACTAGTAGTTATTGTAGAAGTAGAAGTAGAAGAAATACTAGAAGTTGTAGTCGTAGTAGTAGTAGCAGTTGTTGTTATAGTAGTACTAGTAGTAGCAGTATTTGTAGTTGTATTAGTAGCAATAATAGTACAAATAGCAGTAGGAGCAGTCAAATTAGGAGTAGTAGTGGCAGCAAGAGTTGTAGTAGTAGTAGCAGTCGAAGAAGTAGCAGTAGTAGTTGTACTAGTTGTAGTATTAGTAAGAGTTGTTGTTGTAGCAGTAGGAGTACTAGTAGTTGTAGCATAGTGGTAGTAGGAGTAGCAGTCATAGTAGTAGTAGTAATTGTTGTAGTAGTGGTGGTAATAGTTGGTGTATTTGTAGTAGTAGTAGTAGTAGTGGTAGTAATAATCATAGTAATAGTGGTAGTTGTTGGAGTTGTAGTAGTGCTTCTAGTAGTAGTAGTTGTAGTAGTGTAGTAGTAACTGTATTTGTAGTAGTATAGGTAGTAGCAATAGCAGTAGTATCTATAGTAGTTGTATTAGTTGTAGCAGGAGTAGTTGTAGTAGTAGTAGCAATAGTTGGAGTAATAGTAGTTCTAGTAGTTGTTGTAGTAGTAGTCAAAGTAGCGGTTGTAGTAATAATAGTTGTTATTATTATTGTAGTAGTAATATTAGTAGTAGTAGTAGTAGCAGCAGCAGCAGCAGTTGTTGTAGTAGTAGTAATTGTAGTAGTAGTAGAACTAGTAGCTGTATTAGTACTTGTGTTGATAGTTGTAGTTATGGTAGGAGGAGGAGTCACAGTATTAGTGGAAGAAGTAGTTTTAGATGTCAGAGCAGTAGTAGTAGTAGAAGTTGTATTATTAGTAGTAGCAGTAGATGAACTAGCAGCAGCAATAGTAGTACTAGTAGTAGTTTTGGTAAGAGTTGTTGTAGTAGCAGTAGGAGTACTTGTAGTAGTAGCAGTAGTCATAGTAGAAGTAGTAGTAGTAGTAGTAGTAGTTGTTGTTGTTGTAGTAGTAGTAGTTGTAGCGGTAGTTGTAGAAATAGTTGGAGTAGTTGGAGTAGTAGTAGTAGTGGTGGTGGTGGTGGTATTAATAGTAGTAATGGTAGTGGCAGTAGGAGGTGTAGTAGTAGTTGTAGTTGTTGTTGTAGTAGTAGAAGTGGTAGTTGAAGTAGTTGATGTAGTTGTAGTTGTAGAAGTAGTAGTGGTAGCGGTAATTAAGTAGCAGTAGTGGTAGTAATCCTAGTAGCCGAAGTAATTGTAGAAATTATTTTATGAGTAGGAGTAGAAAAAGTAGCAGTAGTTGCAGTAGTTGTAGTAGTAGTAGTCATAGTTGTAGTAGTAGGGGTAGTAGTAGTAGTAGTTGTTGTTGTAGTAATAGTAGTAGTAGTAGTAATACTATAAGGAGTAGCAGTAGTAGTTGTTGTAGTAGAGGTAGTAGCAGCAGCAATAGTAGTAATAGTTGTAATAGTCATAGGAGTAGTAGTAGTTGAAGTAATAGTAGAAGTAGTTTTCGTAGTAGCATAGTTGTAGCAGGAGCAGCAGTAGTAGCAGTAGTAGGGGTATTAGTAGTAGTAGTAGTTGAAGTAGTTGTAGTGGTAGTCATTATACTAGTAGTAGCATGAGTAGTAGCTGTAGGAGTAGTAGTGTAGTAGAAGAAGTAGTTGTTGATGTAGAAGTAGAAGTAGTACCAGAAGTTGTAGTGATAGCAGTAGCAACAGTTGTTGTTGTTGTCATTGTAGTAGTAGCAGTAGTAGTACTAGCAACAGTAGCAGCAGCCGAAGTGGTGGTAGTAGTAGTAGCAACAAGAGTTTTAGTTTTTGTTGTTGTTGTTATAGTTGTAGTAACGGTTGTAGTAGTAGTAGTAGCAATAGTAGTAATAGTAGTAGTAGTTTTAGTAGTAGTAGTACGAGTAGCATTAGTAGTACTAGTAATGATAATAGTAGTAGTACCAGTGGAAGTAGTTTTTGTAGAATTATTATTACTAGTAGTAGTAGTGGTGGTGGTGGTGGTAGTATAAATAGTAGTAGACGAGGTATTTGTAGTAGCACTAGTAGTTGTATTAGTTGTAGCTGTAGTAGTAGTAGCAGAAGTAGTAGAAGTAGTACTAGTTTAAGCAGTAGTTGTAGTAGTAGCAGTAGCAGTAGCAATAGTAGTAGTACTAGTAGTAGTACCTGTAGTATTAGTAGCAGCAGCAGCAGCAGCAGCAGCAGTAGTAGTAGTAACAGTAGCAGTAGTTGTAGTAGTCATAATAGTAGGAGAAGTAGCAGTAGGAGTAGCAGCAGCAGCAGTAGCCGTTGTGGTTGTAGTAGTAGTGGAAGTAGTACTAGTCGTTGTACTAGTTGAAGCAGTAGTTGTAGTAGTAGCTATAATACTTGTTAGCAAGTATTATATTCGTTGGAGACGTTTTAAGTAGTCGTAGTGTAGCAGCACACCCATAACCAATAGTAGTAGTAGTAGTAGTGTTGTTGTAATAGTAGTAGTAGATTTAGTGTAGTCGTAGTAGTGGTGGTAGTAGTAGTAGTGAGTAGTAGTAGTAGTAGAAGAAGAAGAAGAAGAAGTAGTAGTAGTAGTAGAAGAAGAAGAAGAAGAAGTAGTAGTAGTAGTAGTAGTAGTAGCAGTAGCAGCAGCAGTTGCAGAAGTGGAACTAGTAGCAGTAGCAACAGCAGTACTTTTAGAAATATAGTAGTAGCAGTAGTAGTGGTAGTAGTATCCGCAGTAGTAGTAGTTGTAGTAGTAGTAGCATTCATAGTTGTAGTCGTAGTAGTGGTTGCAGTAGTAGTAGCTATGGTAGCAGTTATTGGAGGAGAAGTTGTGGAAGTAGTAGTTGTAGTAGCTACCGCGGCAATAGCAGTAGCAGCATTAGCTTCAACACTAGTAATAAAAGTTGCAGTAGTAGTAGGAGTAGTAATAGTAACAATAGTGGTAGCAGTTATGGTAGAAGTTGTAGTTGTAGTAGCAGAAGCAGGAGTAGAAAAAGTAGTAGAAGAAGTTGTAGTAGTAGCCGTAGCAGTTGTATTAGTAATAATTGCAGTAGTAGTAGAAGCAGTAGCATTAGTGTCTGTAGATGTATTACTAGTAGTAGTAGGAGAAGCAGCAGCAGAAGTAGTACCATTAGTGGCAGAAGTAGTACTACTAGAAGTAGTAGTAGGGGAAGCAGCAGCAGCAGTAGTAGTTGTTGTTGTAGCAATAGTAGTAGTAGTGGTGGTAGCAGTAATAGTAGTAGTGGTAGTAGCAGCAGTAGTAATAGTAGTAGTAGGAGCAGTAGTAGTAGTGGCAGTAGCAATAGCAGTAATTGTAGCAGTAGTAGTAGCAGTAGCAGTAGTTGTGGTTGGAGAAGTAGTAGTAGTCGTGGTTGTAGTAGTAGTGGTAGCAGCAGCAGCAGTAGTAGTAGTAGTAGAAGTAACAGTAGTAGTTGTAGTAGTAGCAGTAGCAATTGTAGTAGTAGTAGTAGTAGCAGCAACAACAACAGAAGTATTAGTGTAGCTGTTGTCGTAGTAATAGTAGTCGCAGTAGTAGTAGTAGTAGTAGTAATTATAGTAATAGTAATAGTAGTTGCAGTAGCAGTAGTCGTTGTAGTTATTGTTGTACTAGTAGTAGTAGTTGTTATAGTAGTAGTGGTGGTAGTAGTAGTAGCAGTATTATTAATAGCTACAGTAGTAGTAGTTGTTGTAGCAGTAGCAGTGGTAGTAGTAGCAGAAGTAGTAGTAGAAGCAGTAATAATAGTTGAAGTATTAGTAGAAGAAGCCATACTAGCAGAAGTAGAAGCAGTAGTAGTAGTAGCAGTAGTCGTAGTAATAATAGTTGCAGCAATAGTAATAGCCATAGTAGTACCAGCAGTAATAGTTGTAGTTACAGAAGTAGCAGTAGCATGAGATGTATTAGTAGTAGTACAAGTCGTAGTAGTAGAGTAGTAGTTGTTATTGTTGTTGTTGTAGTAGTAGTAGCAGTATTAGTAGTAGTAATAGTAGTAGTAATAGTAGTAGTAATAGTAGTTATAGTAGTAGTAATAGTAGTTATAGTAGTAGTAATAGTAATAGTAGTAGTAGTAGTAGTAGTAATATTAGTAGTTGTTGTAGTAGTAGTAGTAGTAGCAGTAGTAGCAGCAGTAGTAGAAGCAGTAGTTGTAGTCTGAGAAGTAGTAGTTATAGCAGAAGCAGAAATTATGGCAGCTGTAGTAGTATTAGTGGCAATAGTAGTAGCAGTAGTATCAGTAGCAACGACAGTAGTAGTAGTAGTAGCCGTAGCGGTAGTAGCTATGGTAGTAGTAGAAGCAGTCCCAATAGTTGAAGTGGAAGTAATTGTAGTTGTAGTTGTAGTAGAAGTAGCAATTGTAGTATAAGTAGCAGTTGTTATGGTTCTAGTAGTAGTCACAGTAATGGTAGTAGTAGCAATAGTGGTAGAAGTAGTAGCAAAAGCAGTAGTTGTAGTATTTGTAGTAGTCATAGCATCCATTGTAGTAGGAGAAGTAGTAGCAGAAGTCATAGTGGTAGCAGTAGTAGTAGAAGTAGTAGTAAGAGCATTAATAGTTGCCACTGTAGTAGTAGTAGTGGTAGTAGCAGTAGCAGAAGTAGTAGTAGTAGTTGGAGTAGTAGCAGAAGTAGTGCCAATAGTTTTAGTTGTAGGAGTAACAATAGCAGCAGTAGAAGTAGAAGTGGAACTAGTAGCTATAGTAGTTGGAGTATCAACAGTAGCTATTGAGGTAGTAGTGGTAGTAGAAGCAGGAGCATTAGTAGTTACGGTAGTAGCAGTCACAGTAGTAGTAGCAGTAGTAGTTGTTGTTGTAGTAGTTGTAGCATTGGGAGTTCTTGCATCAATAGTAGTAGTTGCTAGAGCTGTATATGTAGAAGTTGTAGTAGCAGCAGTCGTAGAAGTAGCAAAAGTAGCAGTAATAGTAGTAGGAGGAGTTGTAGCATCAGTAGTAGGAGTAGCAGCAGAGTTGTAGGAGTAGGAGTTATAGTCACAGTAGTTGAAGTAGTAGTATTAGTAGTAGGAGTACTTTTAGTAGTTGTTCTCGTAGCTATAGTACGAATAGTAGCAAAAGTTGTAGTAGTAGGAGTAGTAGTAGTATTCGTAGTAGCAGTTGTACTAGTAGTAGGGTTAGTAGCAGTAGTAGTAGTATTAGTTGCAGTAGCAGTACCACAGCAGCTGTAGTAGCAGATGTAGTACTAATAATAGTATTAGTAGCAGTAGTAGTAGTAGTGGTAGTAGTAGTGGTGGTGGTGGTGGTGGTGCTGGTGGTAGTAGCTGTAGTGATAATAGTAGGAGAAGTAGCAGTTGGAGTAGCAGCAGCAGCAGCCGTTGTGGTTGTAGTAGTAGTAGTTGCTGTAGTAATACTTGTAGTAGTAATATTAGCCGTAGTAGTAGTAGTTGTTGTTGTTATTGTTATAGTAGTAGTAGTAGTAGTAGTAGCAGTAATAGTAGCAGTAGTAGTAGTAGTTGCAATAGTAACAGTCCTAGTAGTTGTAGTAGTAGCCTTAGTTGTAGTAGAAATTGTAGTAGATGTAGACATAGTAGTAGAAGTAGTAGTGGTAGTAGTCATGGTAGCCGTAGTAGTTGTAGTAGTTGTAGTAGTAGTAGTAGCAGTAGTTGCAGACGTAGCAGTAGTTGTAGTAGTAGTAATAGTAATAGCAGCAGCAGCAGTAGTAGTAGTAGCGATAGTGGTAGAAGTGACAGTAGCAGCAGCAGCAGCAGCAGTAGTACCAATAGTACTGTAAGTAGCAGAAGCAGTAGTGGTAGTAGTAGTTGCAACAGTAGAAGTAGTAGTAGCAATAGTAGTATTAGTACTAGTACTACTGGTAGTAGCAGTAATAGAAGTAGCAGTTGTAGTTGTAATAGTAGTAGTAGCAGCAGCAGCAGGAGTAGTTGTAGTCGTAGTAGCAGTAGTTGTACTAGTAAAAGTAGTAGTTGTTGTAGTAGTTGTTGTAGTTGTAGTAGTAGAAGTGGCAGCAATTGTAGAAGAAGCACAAGTAGTAGAAGTTGTTATTATCGTCGTTGTTGTTTAGAAGTATTAGTAGTACCCGGAGTTGTACTAACAATAGTAGCAGTAGTGGCAGTATAAGTTGCAGTACTAGTAGTAGTAGTAGTGGTAGTAGTATTATTAGTAGTAGTAGTAGTAGCATTAGTAGCAGTAGTTGTTGTAGTAGTAGTGGTAGTAGTAGTACTATTAGCAATAGTTGTAGCAGTAGTTGTAGAAGTGGATGTAGTTGTTGTAGTAGCAGCAACAGCAGCAGCAGTAGTAGTAGAAAAAGAAGTAAGAGTAGAAGGCGTAGGTGTAGTAGTCTTACGAGCAGCAGTAGTAGTAGTAGTATTAGGAGTATTATTAATACTAGTAGGACTAGTAGCGTGGGAAGCAACAAAAGTTGTAGCAGTAGTCATAGTTAGAGTGGAAGTAGTTGTTGTAGTCGGATTAGTAGCAGCAGTAGTAGCAGAAGTAGTTGTAGTAATAGGAGTAGCAATAGTAGTAGTTGTAGTAGCAGCAGCAGCAATTTTTTCACGAATAGTAGTAGTAGTAGTGGTAGATGTAGTAGTAGCAATAGTTGTTGTTGTGTTAGTAGTTGTAGCTGTAAAAGTAGTATTAGGAGTAGCAGGAGTAGGAGCAGAAGTAGTAGTAGTAGTTGTTGTTGGTGTAGTAGTAGTAGTAGTTGCAGTCGAAGTAGTAGTAGGAGGAGTAGTAGTAGTTGTTGTTGTATTTGAAGTAGGAGGAGTTGCAGTAGTATGAGGAGTAGTAGTAGTAGCAGTAATAATTATAGAAGTTGTAGTAGTGGCAGTAGTAGTAGGAGGAGGCGGAGGAGGAGTAGTAGTACTAGTAGTAATAGTAGTAGTACTAGCAGTAGTAGTGGTAGTGGTAGTGGTAGTGGTAGTAGTAGTAATTGTAGTAGTTGTTGCAGTAGTGGTTCTGCTTGTAGTAGTAGTAGTAGTCGTAGTGCACTAGTAGTAGTAGCGACTACAGTAACAACCATAATAGTAGTAGTAGTAGTAGAAATAGTAGTAGTTGTAGTAGTAGCAGCAGCAGTAGTAGTTGTAGTAGTAGCAATCAAAGTAGTTGTTGTTGTAGTAGTAGTTGCGACAGTAGTAATAGCTGTTGTTGTAATAGAAGTTGAAGTAGCATTAGCAGTTGTAGCAACAGAAGTAGTAGCAGCAGTGGTGGCAAAATTACTACTGTTAATCTTACTCCTACTGCTGCTACTACTACTACTGCTACTGCTACTCCTACTGCTACTGCTACTACTACTACTGACACTACTCATACTCCTACTACTACTACTGTCACTTCTACAACTGCTACTACTATTATTACTACTTCTACACCTATTCGTGTTCTTGCCACTACTACTACTACTACTGCACCTACTACAGGCACTCCTAATCCTGTTGTTGTTGATGTTACTACTACAACTTCTGCTACTACTTCTGCTGCTATTACTGCTACTTCTGCTGCTGCTCGTACTACTAAAGCTAATATTACTACCTCTACTACTGGTCTCAGTACTACTTGTCTTATTACTACTACCACTACTACGGCTTTTATTACTACTACTACTATCACTGTTGCTGTTGTTACTATTGCTAATACTACAATTGCCACTTCTGCTACAACTACTACGAATACTATTACTACTACTGCTGCTAGTACAACTGCTACTACTACAACAACTACTACTACTACTACTGCGGCTACAACTACAACTACTACTCTATTGCTTCTATTACTATTACTACTACTACTACTACTACGAATACAACTACTACTGCTGCTGCTACTCCCACTATAACTACTACTATTACTATTACTACTACAACGACTACCATTACTGCTACTACTACTACAACTATGACTACTACTATTCCTACTACTACTACTCCTATAACTACTACTTGTACTACTACTACTAGTACTAATATTACTACTTCTGCTACTTCAACTCGTACTACTACTGTTACTATAGCAAGAACTGCTACTACTACGACTAATACTACAATTACAACAACAATAACAACTATTATTACAACTATAACTATCACTCCTATTGCTATTGTTACTGCAACTACTACAACAACTACTACACCTCATAGTACTGTTACTACTATTGCTACACCTACTACTACTTTAACGCCTTTCGCTACTGCTACTGCTACTACTATTGCTACTCCTATTACAACCACTACTACTACTACTAATACAAAAACTATTGCTACTACTAGTACAACTTCAACTACTACTACTACTACTGCTACTCCTACTACTATTACTACTAACACTACTACTACAACTATTCCTGCTCCTACTCCTACTCCTACTACTTCTACTCCTACCACTACTACTAGAACTGCTACTACTACTCCTACTCCAACTCCCATTAATACTACTACTCCTACTGCCACTACCACCCCTACTCCAAAAACTACAACTCCAATTACAACTACTACTACTACTATTATTACCAGTTTTGCAACTAGTACTACTACTGCTACCGCAACAAAAACTACTACTACTAATATGACTACTACTACTGCTACTACTACTACTATGATAGCTACTACTACCGCTACTATTACTACTACGACACTACTACTACAAGTACTACTACTAGAATAACTACTACTCCTACAACTACTACTATTACCACTACTAATACTATTACTACCACCACCACTACCACTACCACCCCTACTCCAAAAACTACAACTCCAATTACGACTACTACTACTACTACTATTATTACTACTTTTGCTACTAGTACTAATAATGATACCATAACAAAAACTACTACAACTAATACGACTACTACTACTACTACGACAACTACTACTACTACTGCTACCGCTACTACTACTACACTACTACTACAAGCACTACTACTAGAATAACTACTACTCCTACAACTACTAATATTACCACTACTAATACTACTACTACTACCACCACTACCACCACTACCACTACTACTACTCCTACTTCAACTACTACTACTACTACTACTATTACTACTACTAATACCACTACTACCACAACTTCCACTGCTACTACAACTCCTACTACTATGACTATTTCTACTACTACTACAATTACTACAAATTCTCCTACCCAACTACTAATACCACCACCATCACTACTACTACTACTCTACTACTTCTACAACCACTAGTTCTAATACTAATGTTACAACAACAACTACTACTACTATTACTACTACAATGACGACTACTGCTACAACAACTACTTTTACGGCTACTACTGCTACAAGTACCACTACTACTACTAATTCTACTACTTGTACAACTACTACTGCTATTACTATAACTACAATTGTTACTACTACTCTACTACTACTACTACTAGTACTAATGCTTCTACTACTACCACTACAACAACTATTATTGCTACTACAGCCACTACAGCAACTACTAGTACTACTACTGCAACCATCACCACTACTACTAGTACACATACTACTGCTACTACACCTGCTACTACTACTACTACTACTACTACTACTACTACTACTACTTCCAATACTGCTACTACTGCTACTACTACTACGACTATTACTACAACTACTACAACAACAACAACAACTACTACTAATACGACTGCTACTACTACTATGATTACTACTACTACTACTATTGGTAGTACTACTACTGCTACTGTGACTACTAGTACTATGACTACTACTACTATTGCCACTGCTGTTGCTACTACACTACTACAACAAGTACTATTACTAGAATTACTACTACTCCTACAACTACTATTACCACTACTAATACTACAACTATTGTTGCTACCATTACTACTATTGCTATTTCACCTACTACTACTCCTACTACTACTATTAGTACTGCTAGTACGATTACTACTCCTATGATTACTACCACAACTCCTACTGCTACAACAACTACTCCTACTACTATGACTATTACTACTACTAATACAATTACTACAAATTCTCCTACCACAACTACTAATACTGCTACTACTCCTACCCCTACTCCTACCCTACTATTCTGCTACGACTACTACTAATGCTTCTACTACTCCTACTCCAAATTATACTGCTACTACTGCTCCTACTACTACTACAACAACTACTCCCACTTGGCAACTACTACATACTATCTACAAACTATACAATTGCTTAATATTTACTTACTCAACAACTGTAGTCCCTACTACTACAACCAACAACTATACTACTACTACAACTAGTTCTACCCCACTACTCCCACTCTTACTACTACTCCTACAACAACTACTTCTAATCCTACTCCAACCACTACTACTACAACTCCTACACCTTCCACTGCTACAACTAGTACAACAACAACTACTACTACTACTACTTCTAATTCTATTATTACTTCTAATCCAACTCCTTCTACTCCTATTACTATTACAAATACTATTATTGCTTCTATTGGTACTATAGCTACTACTACTCCATCGATTACTACTATTACTACTACTACTACTACTATTACTACAATTACTTATAACGCTACAACTACTACTACAACTACTACTCCTACAATTACTACAATTACTACTAATTCTACTACTACTACTACAAATACTACTCCTACCACCATTCTTGATGCTGCAGCTACTACTACAGCTGCTGCTACTGCTACTACCACTACCGCTGCTGCTATTGCACCTACTACTACTGTTACTACTACATCTACTACTACTTCTACTTCTGCCACTACTACTCCTACAATTATTACTGCTACTACTACGAGTACAACTGCTACTGCTACAACAACTACTACTATTACTACTACTGCCGCTGCTACTACTACTACTACAACTGCTACTGCTACCACTACTACTGCAACACCAACAACTACTACTACTACTTCGACTACTACAAGTAATGCTATTAGTACTAATATGACCACAACTACTGCTACCTCTAAAATGACTACTACGACTACTACTATTACCACTTCAATAACTACTAATACTGCTACTACTACTACTATTGCTCTTGCTGCTGCAGCTGCCATTGCTACTCGTCCTACTACTACTACTACTGCTGCTACTGCTACTACTACTACTGCTACTTCTACTACAACTACTACATCTACAACTACTCTTGCTACTACTATTACAATGACTACTACTATCACGACAAATGCTACTACTACTACGTCACTACTACAACTAGTAGTACTACAATTACTACTACTGCAACCACAAGTGTTACTCTTTTAATACTACTACCACTACTACTATTACTACCACTAATACTACTACCACTACTACTACTCCTACTACTACTATTACTACCACTAATACTACTACCACTCCTACAACTACTACTACTCCTACTGCTACTACTAAGATGACGACAACTATGACTATTACTACTACTACTAAAGTTAAAACAAATTCTCCAACTATGACCACTAATACTGTTGCTACTACTCCTCCTACTACTACTCCTACTACTACTACAACTACTACTCCAACTACTACTACTACAACTACTGCAACTACTGCTACAGCGACTACTATTACAGCTAGTACTACCACTCCTACTACTACTCCGACTGCTACTACTACTTCAACTACTACTACTCCAACTACTACTACTTCAATTACTACAACTGTAATAATAGCGTCTACTACAACCACAGCTGCTACAACTACAACAACAACAACTACTACTACAACTATTACTCCCACTACTACTGCTGCTTTTACCACTACTATGACTATTACAACAGCTACTACTGCTACTACTACCACAACAGCAACTATTAGTACTACTACTGCAACCACTAGTACAACTACTAGTACTACTACTACTTATACACCTACTACTACTACTACTACTCCTCCTCCTCCTCCTCCCAATACTACTACTACTGCTGTTGCTACTACTGCTACTACTACTACTAATACTACTACTATTACTACTACTACTACTACGACTACTACTACTACAACTACTACTACTATGACTACTACTACTTCTGCTACTGCTACTGCTACTACACTACTACTAGAATTACTACTACTCCTACAACTACTACAGTTACCACTACTAATAATACTACTATGCTTCTACCACTACTACTACATCGACTTGAACTACTACTACTCCTACTGCTACTATTACTACTACCAATACTACTACCACTCCTCTGATTACTACCACAGCTCCTACTGCTACTACACCTACTCCTACTACTATGACTATTATACTACTACAACAATTACTACAAATTCTCCTACCACAACTGCTAATACTGCAACTACTCGTACTCCTACTACTACTCTACTACTTCTACTACCACTACAACTAATACTACTATTACTACTGCTACGACTACTACTACTACAACTACTACGACTACTACTACTACTATTGCTACTGCAACTACTCTTATAACTACTACTACTACTACTCCAACCACTACTACTACTTTAACTACTAGTACCACTACTACTAATACTACTACTAGTACTTCTACTACCACTACTACTGCTACTACTACTCCTCCTACTACTACTACTACTACTTCTACTACTGCTGCTGCTACTAATACCGAAACTAATACTACTGCTACTACTGCAGTAACCACTACTATTACAACCACTACACCAACTATAACTACAACTACTACTACAACTACTACTACTATGATTACTACTACCACTACCCTTGCTACTACTTCTATGCTACTACTACAAGTATACTGCCGCTAATACTATTACTACTGCTGCTGCTGCTGCTACTACTACTACTACTACTATTATTATTATTATTACTACTTCTACAACTGCTACTACTGCTACCATGGCAGCTACTACTGCTGCTGCTGCTGTTCCTCCCACTGCAATTGCTGCTATTGCTACTACTACCATTATTATTTCTACTACTGCTACTACTACTACGACTACCACTACGACTACAACATCAACTACTAATATTGTTGCTATGAAAACTACTATGACTACTAGTACTACTATTACTACTACTACCACGACAACTAATACTACTACTGCTACTACGACTATTACTACTTCTGTTGCTGCTACTTCTACTACCACAACTACTACTACTATTTAGGCTACTACTATTACTACTACTAGTACTACTACTAATATTGGTACAACTACTGAGGCTACTACTACTACTACTACAAGTAGTACTACTTCTACTACTACTGCTACTACTGCTACTACGACTACTACTACTACTACTAATGAGGCTACTACTACTGGTTGACTACTACTACTACTATTACTACTACTACTACTACTACTACTAGCACAACTAATGCTGTTGCTAGTCCTGCAACTGCCACAAATATTGCTTCTACTACTGCTACTACTGCTCCTACAGCTACTGCTACAACAACAACAACAACCAAAATACAGCTGCTGCAGTTACAGCTATTGCTACTACTATTTTAGCTATTACTACAGCAACTACTACGACTACTGCTACTACAATCGCTACTACGACTGCTGCTGCTACTACAACTACTAATAGTATAACTAATGCTGCTATTGCTGCTGTTGCAACAACTACTATCACTACTACAACTGCTACTACTACTACTACTATTACTACTGCTACTACTACTGCTACTACTGCTACTTCTGCTACTACTACTGTTGTTGCTGCTACTACTATTGATACTACTGCTACTTCTACCACTAATGCTACTAATACTACTACTACTACTACTACTACTACTGATACTACTACTATTGCTGCTGCTGCTGCATCTACTGCTAGTATTACTGCTACCACAACTGCCACTACTACTATTGTTGCTGCTTCTTCTACTACTGTTACTCCTACTACCTATCCTACCACTACTACTACAACTAGTACTTCAGTTGATGCTTCTACAACTAATACTATTTCTACCACTACAACTACTATTACTACTACTAATACTACTATTGTTGCTACTGCAACTACTACTACCACTACTACAACGACGACTACTACTACACCTACTACTGATACTACTATTACTATGGCTACTACTGCTGTTGCTACTGCAACTACTACAACTACTACTACTACAATGACCACTACTACTATTACGATTAGTACTACTACTATGACTTCTGCGACAACAACAACAACTTCTTCTATGACTACTACTAGTACTACTGCTTCTGTTACTGCTACTACTATAACTGCTACTACTACTACTACTATTATTATTGCTCATATTACTATACCTATTACAACTAATACCACTACTACTACTTCTACTATTACTCATATTACTACTATTGCTACAACTACTTCTACTAACAGTACTTCTGCTACTGCTATTGCTGCTACTTGTACATCTACTACTACTCCAGTTACTACTACTACTAGGACAATTACTACTACTACTACTTTAAATTCTGCCACTACGACAACTACTAGCACTACTATTGCTACTACTACTACTACTACTACTACTACTACTACTACTACTACTACTTCTACTACTCCTATTACTTCTACTACTTCTTCTATTACTAGTACTACAGATACAATACAACTACTGCTGCTATTACTAGTACTACGGATACCAATACTACTACTGCTGCTAATACTATGGCTAATACTACTACTACTCCCACTACTACTACTACATCTACAACCACTACTATGACTACTACTAATACTAATCATGCTACTACAACTATCATGATTACTACTACCACAACTATTGCTACTACTACTACTACTACTGCTACTATTGCTACTGCCGCTACTACTTCTACTACCACTACAACTGCTTTTGCTCTTATTGCTATTGCTATTAATACTTCTAGTACGACAATAACTTCTACTTCTGCTACTACTTCAACTGATATTAATACAATTTCTACTACTAGTAGTATTACTTTCTATTACTACTAACACTTCTACTACTGCTAATACTACCACTACAACTTCGACAACTACTGCAATAGGTACTACTACTACTGTTATTACTACTACTACTGCTGCTGCTGCTACTACTGTTACTACTACTGCTACTACTTCTACCTCTACTACTACTGTTAAAATTGCTACTACATCTACTACTACTACCACTACTGCTACTACTACTGTTGCAACTACTACTACTACTACTACTGCTGCAACTACTACTACAACTACTGATACTACTACTGCTATAATTTCAACAACAACTACTACAGCTTCTACTTCGACTACTACTATTGCTACAACGGGTACTACTACTACAACAACAACTATTACCACCACTATTACTACTTATACAACTACTACTACGGCTACTACTAGTAATATCGCTGCTGTTGCTACTGCTACTACTGCTATTACCACTACTACTCCTACTACTACAGCTACTACTACTACAACAACTACTACTGCTGCAGCAACTACTGCTATTACTACTACTACTACACCTGCTACTACTACTACTACTTCTACTACTACTGCTACTGTTGTTGCTACTACAACTACAACTACTGCTACTACTGCTACTTCTACCACTAATGCTGCCGCTACTACTACTACTTCTACCACTAATCCTACAAATACTACTTCTACTACTACTACTACTTCTACCACTAATGCTGCTGATACTACAACTATTACTACTATTACTGCTGCTGCAGCTTCTTCTTCTACTACTACTACTCCTACAACTTATCCTACTACTACTACTATTGATACAACAACTACTTCTACTACTGGTGCTGCTTCTACTACTAATACTATTTCTAATACAACTACTACTACTGCTACAGCCACCACTACTGGTACAACAACAACTAGTACTACTATTGTTGCCACTGTTGCTAATACTAGTACTACTACTACAACTCCTCTTCCACCTCCTCCTCCACCTCCTACTACTACTACTACAACTACTACTACAACTGCTAACACTACTGCTGCTACTCCGATAGCTACTACTGTTGTTGTTGTTGTTGTTGTTGCTGCTACTACTACTACTATTACCTCTACTACTACTCCTCCTCCTCCTCCTAATACTACTACTGCTGCTACTACTACCACTAGTACTGCGGCTACTACTACTACTACTATTCCTACTATTGCTGCTACTACTACCATAATTATTACTTCTAATACTGTTGCTGCTATAACTACTACTACTAATGCTGTTGTTGCTCCTGCTAGTACTACTACTAGTACTACTGCTGTTGATACTAGTAGTACTGTTACTACTGCTAATTTCACTACTCCTACTAATACAACCACTACTATTTCAACTATAGCAACTACCACTACTGCTACTATAACAACAACAACTACTACCGTTACTATAGCTACTATTGCTAATGCAACTGCTACTACTACTACTACTACTACTACTACTGCCACTACTACTATTGCTGCTACTAGTTCATCTACTACTATAGCTACAACTGCTACCACAACAACTATAGCTATAGCTGCTATTACTACAACTACTACTCCTGAAACTGCTACTATTATTACTATTACTAACACTTGTACTGCAACTACTACCACTACTACTATTGATACTACTACTACTGCTGCTACTACTGCTAGTACTACTATTACCAATTGTACTACTGCTACTACCACTACTATAACTACTCCTATTACTACTGTAAGTACTACTACTATTCCTACCAACATTCCTGCTACTACTACTACTACTACTTCTACTATTACTTCTACTACTACTACTCCTAGTACTACTATTATGACTACTACTACTACAACTACTACTGCTACTACTACTTTTGCTATTGCTACTTCTGCTACTACAACTACTATTCCCACTACAACTTCAGCTGATACTAGTACCACAATAGCTACAACTACTATTACATCTACTACTACTACTATTGTAAATACATATGCTAGTACTACTCCTATTCTTGCAACTAATACTAATACTACTACTACAACAACAACAACTACTACTACTACTACAACAACTACTGCTACTAGCACCACTACTTCTACTACTACTACTACTCCTGCAACAACTACTATGACCACTACTACTACTACTACTACTACTTCTACTTCTACTTCTACTACAACTACTTCGACTACTACTACCACCTTAACTACTACAACTACTACAATAACTACTACTAGCACGACTACTACTACTCCTGCTACTACTACAACTACGACTACTACTACTTCTACTTCTGCTAATATAACTACTATTGTAACTACAACAACTACTACTACGATTGCTACTACTATGACTACTACTACTACTACTACTGCTACTCCAACAACTATTACTGCTACTACCACTGTGATGGCTACAACTACTACTACTGCTACTACTACTACTACTATTTGTACTACTACTACTACTCCAACAACAACTGTAGCAACTACTACTATAGCTGCTACAGCTACTACTACTGCTGCTACTATAACAACTACTACATCTACTACAACAACTACTACTACTGCGACTACTGCTACTACTGCTACTCCTACTACAACTGCTACTATAGTGACAATTATTACTAATTCTATTGCTACTACTAATGCTACTACTATTGCAACTTCTACTACTACTATCACTACTGCTACTACCACTACTTCTACCACTACCACTACTACTACAACTACTTCAGCTAAGCCAACTATTATTACTACTACTGCTGCTACTACTACTACTGCTGCTACTATTGCCACTTCTACACCTATTGCTGATACAACAACTACAACTACTATTACTACAACTACTACTTCTACAAGAACAACAACAACAACAACAACTACTACTATTACTACTATTACTCCTTCTGCTACTACTGACACTACTGCCACCACAATTGCTACAACTACTACTACCACTACTACTGCTACTATTACTACTACTATTACTACTACTACTACAATTGCTACTATTACTACTGTTACAAGGACTTCTACTATTACTACTACTACTATTATTACTCTTACTACTACTACTGCTACAACAATAACTACGACTACTGCTACCACTATTGCAACTACTGCTACTACTATACTACTACTCCTATTGCTGTTGCCGCTGCCACTACTATTACTACTACAATTACTACTGCTACTGCTATTACTACTGCTACTACAACTACTAAAGCTACTACTACCACTACTACCACTTCTACTACTACTACTACTACAGCCACAACAACAACAACCAATACTACTACTATAGCCATTGCCACTACTACTACTACTCATACTACTACTACTTCTCATGCTACTACTGCTATTTTTGCTACATCTACTACAACTACTACTACTTCTACTATTACTACTATCACTGTTACGACTATAGCTAATAGTACTACTTCTCCTACAACTAATATATCTGCTACTACTACTACTTCTACCATTAATAGTAATGCTACCAAAACTACTACTACTGATACTGATACTACTACTACAAATACTAATACTACTACAATAACTTTTGCTTAGTACTACTACAACAACTACTATAAGAATATGTGAGTTTTCCATATTTCCTCCTTATTTCTTATTGTTCCTAGTTGAGAGTTCATACACATTGCGCGAGTCCCGCCACCCCTCTGGTATAGAGCTTGATTAAAATATGGAGGAGTAAGAACCTTTAAGGTTAAGGTACGACGGTTCTGAGGTAAGGATTTGTGACTACCATTCTTAATTCTTTTAAATATCATGGTAAGACCGTAGGCTAATTTCATAAGTACTAAACTTTTATCCGGTTGGTATTATGCGGACTAAGTATTTGGCTTAGCTAGGAAAAAGAACAGGTCCTAACTTGGCAGCCAAGGCAGGAGGCCGTCTGCAAGCCCAAGGGCACACCTGTGTGATCGTAGTCTAAGTTCTAACCTAGTCTGGGACTTCCTTTTGGATAATTTTTGGTAAATATGAATAATTAGCGCTCATGTCTGAAGCATGGGAAAAATCTATACAGGAATGGTATGATCATTCCTGGACCTCTAACCTAGAGTACCTTGACCTTGCTTCAACCCCTAAAGTTTCCACAAATCAACTAGCACACAACATTGCTGTGATTTACGACTGGACTTGTTTGTCATCTAATGTTTATTTAAAGAACTTTAAGCAACTACAGGAGCAGTACCAGAGCCTTGAAAAGGAGTTTAGGAGTTTAAGAGCTGCCCTAAAAGACTTAACTGATGTTTATTTGAATAATAGACCTCTCACTAAGCAATAAGTAAGAGAGCTTGTTATAGAGATTGCCCAGCAACCCAGGTTAGCTGAGGAGGAGGCACTTAAGCTCACAGAAAGCCTAAAAAAGAAGGTTGATAGGGTAGAAATTCTACTCCTTGGGATAACAGAAAAACCAAAAGAAGCTAAAGGCCAGCTAAGGGCCTTCAAAGATCCAATCAAAATTCTGCAGGAGGAGAAGGTGAAGCTGGAAGGTTGATGGCTGCAAGGAGGAGTATCTCAGAAATAGTACAAGGGCAACCCTCAACCTCTGCACCAGTTCCTCTATTCGAAGATCAGATAAGATGATATAAAAGAAGTCAGAGATGTCTTCATAACGCTCAGCAAACTGCAATAAAGTTGAAGAGGCGCCTCATTGTGGAGGATCCATCTCACACTCTTGAGCAGTGGATAGATCCCCAAGAGCAGCTGTAGCTTTCTATGCAGGAACGTGCCTCTATTGTACCTGCGGAGGTCCTTTATCACTCCCGAAGAGACAATGTTCATCATCGTGTTTACGTCCACCAGAGCGAGGAGGCAATCCTGTGCATAGAAGATAACCAAGTAGACAGGGGGTTCATTCAAGAAGGAAGCTATAACCAACTCCATCAAAGCAGGAGGCAATATATCCACTTGGGAATCTTACAGGTACGAATACAGATCCTCCACAGGCGGAGGAAGGGACCCTGGCCCTGCTTGTCTTTTGGGACAACAGATGGATTGGAGACCAAGCAATCTTGGCTACTATGGAGGTGGACTTAACAAGAGGAAGCCAGCTTGTCTATGTCATTCCCGAT
Organism: Trichopus zeylanicus subsp. travancoricus; assembly: GCA_005019695.1. Lineage (NCBI taxonomy): Eukaryota > Viridiplantae > Streptophyta > Magnoliopsida > Dioscoreales > Dioscoreaceae > Trichopus > Trichopus zeylanicus. The sequence goes on along the minus strand of RXID01015703.1, from coordinate 16,590 downwards.
ATGATGATGACTATAGAAGACTTCTATAGAAACATTCAACTTTCGGTTTTGACAAAAGGGTACGAGCAATGGAGGAATGGCAATGCCAACATACTCATCACAAGGTACTTGGTTGGAAGGTTATCAAATACCCCCAACGTCGGCTTCACATATGAAGTCCAGGGCGTGGTTGATTACTTGGCAAGTCACGGCATCCGCGCGCTACCAGGACGGTGATACTCAGCCACAAAACACCAAGGGCAGGGATGGCTGATTAGGCCAACTCAAGTCTCCATCCCGATGCAGCCAATAGAGGTCCATACTAAAACACTTCTTGATCGTTCTATCGCCTTACAATTTTCAAATTATGCAGTTGCCCCCCACTGTGCGGCTGCCAGATTATATCGACAGGGATGAAAGCCAGAGCGATGAAGAGGAAATCGCTCACATCATGGCAGTATTTGTTCGTGACCCAGAAGATTCACAGGATGAAGATGAATCATATTTCGGCCTGCTCTCACCAGTAACTAAGTCAACTTTTGACAACTATTACGCATCCCAACAAATGCCACTTTGGGATGCTTCAGATGATGAAGCGGAGGATTTTATTAATCCTTTCTTTTCGGAGGGTGATAAGGAGGAGGAGCCACTTAACCCCTCATCACCCGTTTCGAATCTTGTTGCTGCAGGGTATGAAGCTGAGGAGGAAGTGGAGCTGGAATATCCCAACATTCAAAAGCTTTCTGAAAGGCTCTACTCAAGTGCTATTACTTCAGCAACATCTCCATATAGGCCACCAACGGACACCGCAATGGCCCCTCCTAATTACCCGCCAGCCACAAATACTAATCCCTCTTTTGATCGGCCGGCATTTCGGGGACAGGGAGGCAAATTTAAGGGTGGATACAACAACAAGATGTGGAGTCTTCTTTCTGCCCAACAATCCGGAGGAGCGATGTTTGTAATCCCAGATCAGTTGGGATTATTTGATGATGCATTTGACAGATGGTCATCTATTACAAGAAACCATGTCGTAGCCCAAGGCTTTACAGACGCCAAAGACAAACTAGAGTACATGGAAAATATTTTAGGGGAAATTGAAAAGCTAGTTTGGATCCAATGGCGGATGCAATATGGGGAATAATATCAAGCTCTCATCAATTCTGGAGACGGAAGAGAGGGAACTCAAAATATCCTATCCCAGATGAGGTGAGTCTTTACACTTGAAGACCCAGCCCAAGGATCAATTGTGATCCAGGATGCAGCCTACAGGGACTTGGAGAGGCTCTCATGTGATAATGTAAAGGACATTATCCGATACATGAATGAATACATGAGGCTTGCTTCAAAAAAAGGAAGGCTCTATGTCAAAATAGAGCTTTCGGAAAAATTCTGGCTCAAAATGCCTGGCGATCTGGGAAGGAGGATCAAGATGGCTTTTGATCAAAAGTATTCTGGTAATGTTATCGGCGTAATCCCCCGAATACTTTTTTCTTATAGGTACCTCAAAGAGGAATGCAAGGATGCAGCGTTCAAGAGGGCCTTGAAGAATCTCTCCTTCTGTAGCCAAATTCCAATCCTAGGGTATTATCAGAAGGAAAAGAAATACGGTGTAAGGATTTCCACAACGTACAAGGGGAAGCCTCATGACACCCATGTACGTATAGAGAAGAGAAAGCACCTAGTCCGCAACAGACGATGCAAGTGTTACTTGTGTGGACAAGAAGGGCATTTTGCAAGAGAGTGCCCTAACGAAAGAAGGAATGTGAAAAGAGTCGCAATCTTTGAACAACTTGAGGTCCCGGAGGATTGCGCCATCATATCAGTTCAAGAAGGCGAGGACCAAAGCAACGCTATCTTCAGCGTCTCTGAGGGAGAAGACTGTGAGGAGATGCAGAGATCTCTCCGCACAATGATACAGGATGAACATATATATATGCTTGGCGAATTCGATGGAGGTTATAGACCTCAGGTACAATTACCAAACTCGCAAATTAACTGCTTACATGATTGGCAACTTAATGATTTTGTGCAGTCTCAACATGAGAAATGTGTCTGCTGCAAAAGGATCTTAATGCAGAGAGCAAGGATTCACTGCCCAAAATGTTTTGTCACGGCATGTAATTTATGCGGTCCTCATTATTTCAAAAAGGAAGTCCCGGTGGCCCCAGTAGTGCCGGCACAATTCTTTCCACAAAGGCTAATCTATGAACAACAGCACTACATAGCCTGGTGCGACGGTGAAATAGAGAGGCTCAAGAAGGAAGTGGACTTCTACAAGAAGAAGGTTGAGGAGCTGGAACTAGAAAAGCACTTAGCTCGTGAATATGAGGAACTAAAGGGAAAAGCAGTCTGGGAGAAGGGATCACCTTCAAAGGTGAATCTGGTAGAAGAAGAAGAGGAAGTAGCAGGAATGATTTTTCAGGAGAGCATCCAGAAGGTGACAATGAAGGAAACTACGGAACCAACATTGGGCCCTAAACTAGTAAAAAACATGCTTTACAATATGAATGTTGAGTTTGAATTCCTAATGTCCCCAGGTTTAAAGTAAAGGCAATTCTAGATACCGGAGCCACAACGTGCTGTATTGACGAAGGGACAATCCCAAAGGAGGCCTTGGAACAAAATAGTTTCATTGTTCACTTCAGCGGCATTAACTCCAGGCAAACTGCAAGCAAGAAGCTAAAAGGAAGATGGATGTACATTGGGGATAATATCTTCAGAATCCCTTATACGTATAGTTTTAAAATGGAGCTTGGAGATGGAATTCAGATGATAATAGGCTGCAACTTTATCAAAGCCATGCAGGGAGGAGTTTGTATTGAAGCTAACATTGTGACCTTCTACAAAAACTTGACAATTATAAATACTACACCTACAACATCTCTAGCAGCAGCGGTGGAGGAACTGGACCTAGAAGAGGATGAAAATATTGACATTAAAGAGTCAATATACTATAATGCCGGGAGATGCAAGGAAACCTTCTTGCAAAAGTTCACCCCCCATACTAAGAACCTTGAAGAATGCAAGTTTCATCGGAGAGGATCCTCTTCACCATTGGGCGAAGAACAAAATTCTATGTCATCTGGATATTAAAAACCCAGATTTCATTATTGAAGATCGCCCCCTGAAGCATGTCACCCACAACTGCAAGAAGCATTCAAAAGACATGTCAAAATTCTGCTAGACTTGGGAGTCATCAGACCAAGTAAAAGTCGTCACAGAATGACAGCCATGATTGTGAATTCAGGTACAACTGTTGACCCAGAAATGGGATGAGAGGTTAAAGGAAAAGAGCGTATGGTCTTTAACTACAAACGTCTCAATGACATAACAAACAAGGACCAGTATAGCCTACCAGGAATCAACACCATCCTGAAGAGGGTAAGCCACAGTATGATATATTCAAAGTTTGATTTAAAAAGTGGTTTTCATCAGGTGGTGATGCATCCCGACTCAATCGAATGGACTGCTTTCTGGGTTCCTGACAGGCTCTTTGAATGGCTCACCATGCCATTTGGTCTTAAGAATGCCCCCGCGGTCTTCCAGAGAAAGATGGACAACTGCTTTAGAGGTACTGAAGATTTATTGTAGTTTACATTGATGACATTTTGGTGTTTTCTCAATCAGAGGAATATCATGCTAAGCATCTGAAAGTTATGCTCTGGATCTGTGAAGATAATGGGTTAATTCTCAGCCCTACAAAGATGAAAATAGCAGTGTCTGAGATTGAATTCCTGGGCGCCATAATAGGCAACCGAAAAATCAAGCTACAATAGCATATTATTAGGAAGGTTGCTGATTTCCAGGATAAGGATCTTACTACAAAGAAGGAGATGTGCTCATGGCTTGGGCTTCTAAATTATGCCAGGACATACATACCAAATATTGGGAAGTTATTGGGCCCCCTCTATGCAAAAACAAGCCCCATTGGGGATAAAAGTATGAATCAGCAAGACTGGGCTCTGGTAAAACAAATTAAGAAGATGATCCAAGAACTTCCTGATCTGGAGTTCCCTCCTGAATAATGTTCTATTGTCCTGGAAATGGATGGATGCATGGATGGATGGGGTGGAGTATGCAAATGGAAGCTGCAGCAATTCGACCCCAGGAACACTCAGAAAGTATGTGCCTATGCTAGTGGCAAATTCAACCCACCAAAGTCAGTTATTGATGCAGAGATCCATGCGGTCATGAACTCTATGGAGGCGCTAAAAATTTATTATTTGGACAAAACAAATTTGATTATCTGAACTGACTGCCAGGCGATTATTAGCTTCTTCCACAAGTCAGCCGGCAATAAACCCTCAAGAGTATGGTAGATAGCCTTCACCGACTATATCACCGGGACGGGAGTCAATGTGCATTTTGAACATATCGACGGGAAAGAAAATCAGCTCGCTGATGCTCTTTCACGATTAATTTCTTGTTTAGTGTTTCCAGGATGGCCCAATACGAAGACTCTGAATACGCTTGGTATAGCAGCTCTAGTGATGAAGGAGATCAGGGAGAAACCCAACCTCCAGGATCAGAACCAGCTGGCGCAGTCCCTCAGGATGATTCAAGAATACTTGAGCAATACGAACGACTCATTCGCCTCTCTCAAAGCCTCCCCATGCCAAATGAGGTATGAGATGACATCAGGGACGACATCCATCAACTGGAAAAGGAAGTGGCAACCAATGCTCTCTCCGCATTCCAGATACTGAGAGAACTACACTCCATCAAAGTAGCTGAATGCAAGCGGTTGGCTACTACGCATACTTTTTGGGGTACCTGGTACCCTTCCGATCAATAACTGGATGGCCAAATTGACACCGCTGGCAAACTTGTGCAGGATTCGGTTCGCCGAATGAATAATTTCTACCTTTGACAAATTCCCCTAGCTTTGTGTCCTACTCAGCACATGTGGAAGTGCGGTGGGAAAGAAAGAATAAAGTTGTGTATGTGCTGTAAAGTAGAATGTATGTGCTGTAAAGTAGAAAAGCAGATTCCACCTTATCTCTGCTTTTCTATCGTAAGTTGTGTAAAGTAGAAAAGCAGATTCCAGCAGATTCCACCTTATCTCTGCTTTTCTATCGTAAGTTGTGTAAAGTAGAAAAGCAGATTCCATCTTATCTCTGCTTTTCTAGTAAGTAGTGAGCTGTAAAGAAGTGTACTGTAAAGTAGAAAAGCAGATTCCATCTTATCTCTGCTTTTCTATCGTAAGGCTCTCTATATAAGGAGAACCACAGCCTTATGTAAAGGGCATCGAAGAAGTTGCAATAAGAATCTGTGAGTTTTCCATATTTCCTCCTTATTTCTTATTGTTCCTAGTTGAGAGTTCATACACATTGCGCGAGTCTTTTCCCACAGCTACTACTACTAGTATGACTACTGCTCCCGCTACAACTACTACCACTACTGCTACTACTGTTTCTGCTTCTACTACTACTACTACTACTACTGCTACTGCTGCTACTACTACTCCTACAGCCATTACTACTACTACAATTACTACTTCTCTGACTACTACTACTTTTGCAACTACTACTACTACTCTTACTACTACTACTACTACTACTACTACTATTACTACTATAAAAATTGCCACTACTATTGCTATTACTACTGCTAGAACTATGACTACAGTAACTACTAGTACTACTACTGCTGCTGCTGCTCCTCCTAATACTTCTACCACTACTACTACTGCTGCTATAGCTACTGCTACTACAACTATTACAACTGCTCATACTAGTACTACTTATGCTACTATAGGAGCAACTACTAAAACTGCTACTACTACTACTGCTATTATTACGACAACTACTACTTCTACTATAGTTACTACTACTACTTCTACAATTGCTACTATTGCTACTTCGAGTACAACTACTACTGCTACTATAAATACAACAACCACTACTACTACTACTGTTATTACTACTACTACTACCACCACTATAACTACTACTATGGCTACTTCGGGAACTACTACAACCGGTACTACTACTACTCCTGTTGCTGCTACTTTGGTTACTACTACTACTACCACCACCACTACTACTACAAATGCCACTGCTACTACCTCGAGCACTACTGCTACTACTCCCACTGCTACTACTACTGCTGCTGCAACCACTACTTCTGTGGCTATTACTACTCCTACTACTACTATTACTACTACTGCTATAATTACTACTACTATTATAACAACTACTGCTACTCCTGATGCTGCTACTTCGGGTACTACTACTACCACTGCCACTACTACTACTACCACCACCACCATAACTACTTCTATAAATGCTACTATTGCTACTTCGGACACTACTACTACTGCTCCCACTGCTACTACTCCTACTACTACTATTACTACTACTACTACTTCTATTAATACTAGTTCTACTATAGCCACCACAACTGCTACTACTACTTCTAATACTACTAGTACAACTACTTCTACTATTACTACAAATACCTCTACTACTACTAGTACTACTACTGCTACTACTGCTATTGCTGCTATTGCTACCACTGCTACTACCACTTTTTCTACTACTAATTCTACAACTACAACTATGACTCTTGCTACTACTACTTCTACTATGACTACTTCTGCTACTTTGACTGTTACAAGTACTACTACACCTACAACTACCATAGCTACTACTACTACTAATAGAACTTCTGCTACTACCATTACCATAGCGGCCACAACAACTACTACTACTATTGCCTCTACTACAACTAGTGCTGCAACTACTGCTATTACTACTACTACAACGACAACTACTATTACTATTACTACTACTGCTACCACTAGCACCACTACTACGGCTACTGCCACTGCAAATACTCATACTACAACAATTACTACTACTACTTCTACTACTAGTAGTACTACTACCATTATTACTACTATTACTATTACTACTCCTATTACTACTACTACTGCTACTATAGCAATAGCTATAGCTATTGTTCCTGCATCAACTTTTGCTATCGCTACTATGACTACTGCTGCTACAGCTACCACTATTACTATTGTAACTACTTCTACTACTGCTACTAATATTACTACTTCGATTATTACTACTACTACAACTATAACTACTGCTTCTCCTCCTACAACTAATTCTGCTACTACTGCTACTATTACTTGTAGTACAACTATTACTACTACTACTTCTACAACTACTACTTCAACTACCATTATGACTGCTACTACTACAACTGCTGCTGCCACTATGGCTCCTATTGCTACTACTCCTACTACAACTACGACTGCTACTACTACTACTTCTTCTACGACAGCAGCTATTACTACTACTAATATTGCTTCTACTACTACTGCAAGAGAAACTACAATTACTACTACTACTATTACTACCAATGCTACTTTTGTTGCTTCTACACTTACTACTAATACTACTATTAGTACTACAACTAATACTACTAATATTTCTACTGCTACTGCTATTACTTCAACAACAACAACAACAACAACAACAACAACTACTACTACTACTACTACTACTGTTACTACTATTACACTACTACTACTACTACTTCCTCAACTACTACTGCAACTACTATCACCACTACAACTACTACTGTAGCTACTACTACAACTGCTACTACTTATACTCCAACTACTACAACTACTATTACTATTGCTAATACTACCCAAACTACAACAACAACAATAACTACTATTACTACAACTACTACAGCAACTACTTCCACTACTACTTCTACAACGACTACTACATCTACAACTACCACTACTCCTAACACTCCAACTATAACCTCCACTACTACTACTTCTACTATTATTACTATGACTACGATTACTACTACTGGTACTACTGCCACTACTACTACTACTACCACTACTACTATTACTACGACTACAACTACTACTACTCGTACTTTTGTTGCTACTCCTACTACAAGTATGATTACAACTACTAGTACTCCAACTACTACTACAACTACTACTAATACTACTACTACTTGTACCACTAATTCTACTCCTACTACTAGTAGTAGTAGTACTCCTACTACTAATACAACTACTATTACTACTACTACTACCACCACCCTAACTACAGCTACTACTGCTACTACTACTTTTACTACTACCACCACTACTACTACTTCTACCACTACAACTACAACTACAACTACGACTACTACTACTACTACTCCTGCCACTGCTACTATTGCTACTACTACTACTACTACTAGTACTACAACTACTACAAACACTCCTATTACTACTACTACTGCTGCTGCTTCTTCAACTACGACTACTGTAACAACTAATAATAATACTACTCCAACTACTACTCGTATTACAACAACAACAACAACTACTACTATTACTACAAATTCTACTCCTATTACTGATACTACTATGACTCCTAATGCTAATACAACTACTATTACTGTCGCTGCTGCTCCTACTCCTACAACTACTATTACTGTCGCTGCTGCTCCTACTCCTATAACTACTACTACTGCTGCTTCTACTACTACTACCACTACTGCTCCAAATACTCCAACTCCAACAATAATAACTTTAACTATGACTGCTACTACTATAACTACTACTCCTGCTACTACTACAACTACAACAATAACTACTACTAATGCTACTACTTTTACTATTACCACCACTGCTACTACTACTAATACTACTACTACAACTACAACTATGACTACTACTACTACAAACACTCCCTCCAATACTACTACTACAACTACAACTATGACTACTACTACTACTACAACTCCTGCCAATACTACTACAACTACTAGTACTTCTACTACTACTACTAGTGCCACTACTACTATTCCTATTACTACTACTACTATTGCTGCTTCTTCTACTGTCCCTGCTACAACAACTAATACTAATGCTAATAATACTCATACTACTACTGCTATTATAATAATAATAACAACAACTACTAATACAAGCACTACCACTACAACTATAGCTACGAGTACTACTCCTACTACTACTGCTACTACTACTACTGTTGCTGCTGCTGCTGTTACTGCTGCTGCTACTACTACTACTACTACTACTACTACTACTACTACTACTACTACTACTTCTACTCGTACAACTACTACTACTGTTATTACTACAAATATAACTACTATTTGTATAGGTACTACTACCCAAATTACTACTGCTACTGCTATACTACAACTGCAAGTACTACTACTACTACAACAACTCCTCCTCCTACTACTACTGCTACTCCTCCTAATAATCTGACTACAACTTCCACTACTACTTCTACAACTACTAATATTACTATGACCTTGACTACTATTTCTGGTACTAGTAGTAGTAGTAGTAGTAGTAGTAGAAGTTGTAGTAGTAGTTGTAGTAGTAGTAGTAGTAATAGTTGGAGTAGTTGTAGTAATAGTATTAGTATTTGTTGGAGTAGTAACAGTGCTTGTAGCACTAGTTGTAGTAGTAGTGTAGTAGTAGTAGTTTTATTAGTAGTAGTAGAGGTTGGAGAAGAAGGAGCAATAGCAGCAATAGTTGTAGTAGTAGAAGCAGGAGAAGTAGTAATAGTAGTAGTAGCAGTAGCAACAGTAGTAGTAGTGGTAGTAGTTGTAGTAGTACTAGAAGTACTAGTCGCAGTAGTGCCAGCAGCAACAGCTGTAGTAGCAGTAATATGAGTAGTAGTAGCGGTAGTAGTACTAGTAGTAGAAGTAATGGTAGAAATTAATGTAGGCATAGGAGTAGAAATAGTAGTAGTAGTTATAGTAGCAATAGAAATAGTAGTAATAGTAGGTGGAGGGGTAGTTGTTGTAGTAGTAGTAGTAATAGTAGTAGTAGTAGTAGTAGTAGTAGAAATAGTAGAAGTAGTAGTAGTTATAGTAGAAGTAGTAGTTGCAATAGTAGTAGCTATAGTAATAGTAGTAGCTGTCTTAGTAGTAGTAGTAATAGTAGTAGTTTTATTAGTAGCATAGTTGTAATTCCAATAGTAGTAGGAGTAGTGGTAGAGGTAGTAGTAGTAGTAGTTGCAGTAGCTGTAGTAGTGGTCATTATAGTAGTAGTAGCGGGAGTAGTAGTAGTAGTAGTAGCATAGTAGTTATTGTTGTAGTTGTAGAAGTCAAAGTTATATTAGTAGTAGAAGTAGTAGTAGCAGTAGTAGTAGTACTAGTAGTACTAGTAGCAATAGTAGCAGTGAAAGTAGAAGCAGTAGTAGTTGTTGTTGTTGTAGTAGTAGTAGTTGTTGTTGTTGTTATTGTTGTTGTTGTAGTAGTAGTAGTAGCAGTAGTAGTAGTACTAGTAGTACTGGTAGCAATAGTAGCAGTCAAAGTAGTAGTAGTAGTAGTAGTAGTAGTTGTTGTTGTTGTTGCAGTAGTAGCAGTAGTAGTACTAGTGGCAATAGCAGCTATCAAAGTAGTTGTTATAGTATTAGTAGTAGTAGTAGCAGCAGTAGCAGCAGTAGTATTAGTAGTACTGGTAGGAGTAGAAGTAGTAGTAGTAGTTGTAGAAATAGTTGTAGTTGTAGTAGTAGTAGCAGTTGGAGGAGTAGTAGTAGTAGTTGTTATTGTTGTTGTAGTTGTACTAGTTGCAGTTGCAGTAGTAGTTGTGGTAGTTGTATAAGTAGTAATAGCAGGGGTAGTAGTAGTAGTACAAGTAGTTCTTGTAGTTATAACTATTGTAGTAGTAGCAAAAGTAGTAGCAGTAGTACCTGTAGTAGTAGTATTGGTAGTAGCAGTAGTAGTAGTTGTAGTACTAGTAGCGATAATAGTATTAGTTGGAGAAGTTGTAAGAGGAATAGTTATTGCTACAGCAACAACGATACTAGTAGTAGTTGTTGTGGTAGAAGCAGTAGTAGTAGTAGTAGCAGTAGCAGTTGCAGTTGTAGTAGTAGTAGTAGCATTAGCAGCAGCAGCAGTACTAGAGGAAATAGTATTAATAATAGTAGTAGTAGTAGTACCACTATGCTAACAGTAATCATAATAGTACATTTGTAGTTTTTGTCGTTGTAGTAGTAGTAATAGTAGTAGCAGAGGCAGCGGTTGTTGTAGTTATTGTAGCATCAATAGTAATAGTAATAGCAACAGTAGCAGTAGCAGCAGCAGCAGCAGTACTAGTACTAGTAGTACTGGTAGCAGTAGTATTAGTTGTACTAGTAGTAGGAGGTGGAGAAGTAGCAGCAGCAGTAGTAGTAGTAGTAGTAGAAGTGATAGCTACAGTAGTAGTAATAGTAGAAGTTGTAATAGTAGTAGTAGCAACAGTAGCAGCTGCAACAGTTGTAGTAGAAGCAGCTGCAGTATTAGTAGTAGTACTAGCAATATTAGTAGCAGATGTAGTAGTTGTAATAGTAGCAATAGTAGTAGTAGTTGTAGCATTTGTGGGAGTAGTAGTAGCAAAAGTAGGAGTTCCAAAAGTAGTAGAAGATGTAGTACCACTATTAGTAGTGGTAGCCACAACAATTGTGTTAGTAGTAGTTGCAGTAGCAGCAGCATTAGCGGCAGTAGTAGTATCACTAGAAGTAGTAGTACGAGCAACAACAGTAGTGGTAGTAATTTTTGTTGTTGTAGCAGTAGCTGTAGTAGTAGTAGTAACAGTAGTAGTAGTGTTAGTTGCAGTAGTGGTGGTAGTAGTAGTAGTAGCAGCAGCAGCAGTAGTAATAGCAGTAGTAATAGTAGTAGTTGTAGTAGTAGTAGTAGAAGTATTAGTAGTAGTAGTAGTAGAAGTAGCAATAGTTGAAATAGTTGTAGTAGTAGGAATAGTAATGGTTGTAGTAGTATTGGTGGTGGTGGTGGTAGTAGTAGTAGTAGTGATAGTAGTAGTAGTAGTACAAATAATAGTAGCTATAATAGTAACAGTAGTTGTAATAGTTACAGCAGTAGTAGTAGCAGAAGTAGTAGTTGTATGAGAAGTAGTAGTTGTAGCGGAGTTGTAATAGTGTTAGTTGTTGTAGTAGTTGTGGTAGTAGTAGTAGCAGTAGTATGAGTACTAGCAGCAGCAATAGTATTGGTAGTAATGTCAGCAGTCGAAGTAGTAGTAGTAGTAGTAGCAGCAATAGTAGTTGTAGCAATGGTAGTAGTTGTATTAGTTGTAGTAGTAGAAGTAATACTAGTAGTAAGAGGAGGAGAAATAGTAGCAGAATTAGTAGTAGTAGTAGTAGCAGCTGCAGCAGTACTAATAGTAGAAGTAGTAAAAGTAGTAGTAGTAGTCGCTGCAGCTATAGCAACAATAGTAGCAGTAGCAATAGTAGTAAAAGTAGCAATAGTAATAGCAGTTGTAGCAGTATTAGTAGTAGTAGTTGCAAAAGCAAGAGTAGCAAAAGTAGTAGAAGTAGTAGTAGTATCTGTAATAGTAGCCACAACAGTTGTATTAGTAGTAGTTGCAGTAGCAGCAGTATTAGTGGCGATACTAGTATTACTAGAAGTAGTAGTAGGAGTAGCAGCAGTAGCAGTAGCAGCAGTAGTCTTAGTGGAGCAGCAGAAGCAACAGTAGTTGGAGTAGTAGGAGTAGTACTAGTAGTGGTTGCAATAGTAGTATTAGTGGTAGTGCCAGTAGTGGTAGTAGTATTAGTAGTAGTAATAGCCGTAGGAGTAATAGTAGTAGTATGAGTAGTAGTTGTAGTTGTAGTAGTAGTAGTAGTAGTAGTATAGCAGGAGTTGTAGCAAGGAGGAGTAGTAGCAGTAGTAGTATTAAAGCATTAGTTGTAGGTAGCAGCATGCAGGAGTATTAGTTTAGTAGAGGTAGTAGTATTTAGTAGTAGTGTAGTAGTATAGTAGCTGTAGTAGTAGTAGTAAGGAGTAGTAGTAGTAGTAGTCGTAGTAGTCGTCGTGAGTAGTATAGTAGTATTCGTGAAGTATTAAGTAGTAGTATAGCAAAGGGCCGTAGCAGCAGTTAAGTCGCAGCAGTAGTAGTTTTCGCTGAAGCAATAATAGTAGTAGCTACAGTAGTAGAAGTGGAAGTAGTAGTGGCAGCTGTGTCAGTAGCAGCAGTAATTGTTGTTGTAGTAGCAGCAATGGTAGTAGTAGTAGTTGTAGCAGTGGTAGTAGTAGGAGAAGTAGAAGTAGAAGTAGAAGTAGTAGCAGTAGTTGAAGTAGAAGTAGTAGTAGTTGTTGTAGTTGTAGTAGAAATAGCAGTTGTAGCGCAAGTTGCAGTAGTTATGTAGTTGCTGTAGTCGTAGTGATAGTAGTAGCAGCAGTAGTTGTAGAACTGGTGGCAGAAGCAGTTGTTGTAGTAGTTGCAACAGTCGTAGCATCCGTAATAGTAGTAGAAATAGTAGCAGAAGTCATAGTGGTATCATTAGTAGTAGAAGTAGTAGTAAGAGCATCAATGGTAGCCACTGTAGGAGTCGTAGTAGTAGCAACATCAACAATAGTAGTAGTTGTTGGACTAGTAGCAGTAGTAGTAGTAGTAGTTGTAGTAGTAGTAGAAGTGGTAGTAGTAGCTGTAGTAGTAGCTCGAGTAGTAGTAGTTATGGTAATAGTAGTCATAGTAGTAGGAGCTGTAGTAGTTATTATTATAGAAGCAGTAGCACTAAGAGTTCTAGTATTAATAGTAGTAGTTGTTGGAGCGATATTTGTTGAAGTTGTAGTAGTAGTAGTCGTAGAAGTAGCTGTAGGAGCAGTTTTAGTAGTAGTAGTAGAAGTTGTAGTAGTGGTAGAAGGAGCAGCAGTAGAAGTAGTACGAGTAGCATTTGCAGTAGCAGCAGTAGTCCTAGCAGTACTAGTAGTATTAGTTCTAGGAGTAGTAGCAGAAGTATTAGTAGTCGTAGTAGTAGTAGCAGTTGTAGTAGTAGCAATAGCAGTAGTAATAGTAGCAGTAGTAGCAGCAGTAGTAGTAGTTATTGTTGTTGTTGTTGTTGTAGCAGTAGTATCTGTAGCAGTAGTCATAACAGTAGGAGAAGTAGCAGTAGGAGTAGTAGCAGTAGTAACAGCAGTAGCAGCAATAGTAGTAGTAATAGTAGCAGCAATAGTAGTACTAGTAGTAGTAGTAATAATAGTAGCAGTAGCAGGAGTAGTTGTAGTAGCGATAATCGCGGTAGTAGCAGTAGTAACAGTCGTAGCAGTTGTAGTTGTAGATTTAGTAGTGGTTGAAGTTGTAGTAGTGGTAGCAATAGCAGAAGAAGTAGTTATAGTAGTAGTCGTGGTAGCCATAGTAGCAGCAGTAGTAGCAGTAGTAGGTATAGCTGTTGCAACTACTACTACTACTACAACAACAACAAGTTCTGGTAGCCATAGTAACAGTAGTAGTAGAAGTAGTAGTATTAGTAGTAGTATTAGTAGTAGTCATAGTCGTAGCGGCCGTAGTAGTAGTAGAAGTAGTAGCGATTGTTGTTGTTGTAGACGTAGTAGTAGCATAAGTGGTATAGTAACTATAGTAGCCACCGTGTTAATAGTAGTGGTATTAGTAGTGGCAGTAGTAGTAGGAGTATCATTTGTAAAAATAATAGTAGTTATAATTGTTGCAAGAGTAGTAGTAATGGTAGCAGTAGGAGTAGAAGAAATAGTAGCAATAGTAATTATAGTAAAGCAGTAGCAGAAGTAGTAGCACTAGTAGCAATAGTAGTAGGAGCCGGAGGAATAGTAGTAATAGCAATTGTAGTAGTAATATTAGTTGTTGTAGTAGCAGTAGTAACAGTAGTAACAGTAGTTATAGTAGATAGCAGTAGTCGTAGAAGTAGGAGAAGTAGTAGTAGTAGTAGCAGTAGCTGCAGCGGTAGCAGGAGTAGTAGCAGTTATAATACTAGTCATAGTTGTAGTAGTAGTAAAAGTAGTAGTAGCAGAAATTATAGTAGTGGTAGTTGTAGTAGGGAAGTGGTAGTAGCAGGAGTATAAGTTATAGTAGTAATAGTAGATATAGTAGCATGGGTAGTTGTCTTTGTAATAGTTGTAGTAGGGAAGTAGTAGTAGCAGGAGTATAAGTTATGGTAGTAGTAGTAGATATAGTAGCATGGGCAGTTGTCATTGCAATAGTTGTAGTAGCAGTAGTAGCAATAATAGCAGTAGTAGTAGTAATAGCGATAAAACCTGTAGTAATTGTAGTCGCAGCAATAGAAGTAGTAGTAGTAGTTTTAGTAGTCGGGGTAGTAGTAGTAGTAGCAGTAGCAGCAGTAGCAGTAGTAGCAATAGTAGCAGTAGTAGTAGTAGTGTTAGCAATGATAACAGTAGAAGCAGCAATAATAGTCGTAGTAGTTGAGTAGTAGTAGGAGTTGTAGTAGTAGTAGTATAGTAGTGGTAGTAGTAGAAGTAGTAACAGTAATAGCAATAGTAGCAGAGGTAGTAGTAGGAGTAGAAGTAGTAGTAGTAGTAGTAGTCGTGGCAGCTGTAGTAATAGTAGCAGTAGTAGTTGTTGTTGTTATTGTTGTTCTGGTAGTTGTAGTAGTAATAGTATAAGCAGTAGTTGCAGAAGTAGCAGTAGTTGCAATAGTAGCAGCTGAAGCAATAGTAGGAACAACAGTACATGTAGTAGTAGTGGTAGTAGTAGTAGTAGTAGTAGAAATAGTAGTCGTAGTAGTAGTAGTAGTAGTAGTAGTAGTAGAAATAGTAGTCGTAGTTGTATTAGTAGTGATGTTAGTGATAGCAACAGCAGCAGTAGTTGTAGTAGAAGTAGCAGTAGTAGCAGAAGTAGTAATTATAGTGATAGTAGTAGCAGAATTAGTAATAACAACAGTAGTAGCCGCTATATTAGTAGTTGTGGTATTAGTAGTAGTAGTAGAAGAAGGAGCAGGAACAGTAGTAGTAGTAGTAGCAGTTGTAGCTACAGTAGTAGTAGTAGTTGTAGTTGTAGTAGTAGCAGCGGTACGATTATCATTAGTGTAAATAATAGTAGTTGTCATTGTAGGAGGAGTAGTTGTCATTGTAGGAGGAGTAGTAGTAATAGTAGAAGTAGGCATAAAAGAAATAGTTGCAATTGTAATAGAAGTAGAGCAACAGCAAAAGTTGTAGTAGTAGCTGTTATAGAGGTATTAGTAGTAGTAGTATTATTAGTAGTTGCAGTAGTAGTAGTAGATGTTGCACTAGTTGCAGTTAGAGTTGTTATAGTACTAGTTGTTGTAGTAGTAATATTAGTTGTAGCAGTAGCCGTGGTTACAGTAGTTGTAGTAGTAGCAGTAGTCGTAGAAGTTGGAGAAGTAGTAGTAGTAGTAGCAGTAGCCTCAGCGGCAGCAGCATGATTAGTGGCAATTATAGTAGTTATTGTAGCAGTTGGAGTAGGAGTAGAAGTTGTAGTAGCAGTAGTAGCTGTAGCAGCATGTTTAGTTGTAGTTGTTGTAGTTGTAGTAGCAGTAGTAGCAATCGTAGCAGCAGTAGTAATAGTAGTATCGATAATAGCAGTAGTAGATGTAGTAGTAGCTGTAGAAGTAATTGTAGTTGTTGTTGTAGCAGTAGTACTAGTAGAAGTAGTTTAAGTAGTAGTAGTAACTATCGTAGTAGCAGCCATAGTAGAAGTGGGAGAAGTAGTAGCCATAATAGTAGAAGTAGCAGTCACAGTAGTAGTAGCAACCATCGTATAGTAGTCGTAGTCGTAGTAGTAGTCGTACGTAGTAGAGTCGTCGTGGCAGTAGTAGTCGAGTAGATAGCAAGCAGTAGTAGCAGTAATAGTAGTAATAGTTACAA
>RXID01015702.1:0-18269 GCA_005019695.1 Trichopus zeylanicus subsp. travancoricus | reverse complement strand
TTCTACTACTCTTACTACTATTACTCTTACTTCTACTACTATTATTCTTACGGCTACTGCTACTGCTGCTACTACTACTACCACCACCACCACCACTACTATTAGACCTACTACGAATACTACTACTACTACTGCTGTTGCTGCTATTACTACCACGATTACTATTACAACTACTACAACAACTAGTACCACGGTTATTGCTACTAATACTGCAACTGCTACTACTACAACTACTATTGCTATAACTACTATTACTATTGCTGCTGCTACTCTTACAACTTTGACTACTACTGCTACCACTACAACTACGGTATTACTAGTAGTACTACTACTAATGTGACTACTGTTATTACTACTATTGCTACTACAGCTGCTGCTTATACTACGACTACTACTATTGCTGCTGCTGCTCCTACTACTACAACTACTAGTATTCCTACTACTACTACTTCTGCTACAACAACTACTTCTACCACCACCACCACCACCACTATTGCTACTACTCCTACTCCTACTACTCCTCCTCCTACTACTACTCCTTATACTACTATTGCTATAACTTCAACTACTGCACTACTACTACTGCTACTATTGTTGCTTCTACTGCAACTTCTACTACTACTGCTACTACTACACACACTACTGCTACTGCAACAGCTAATACTTCTACTGCTACTACAACACTTACTACTACTAGTGGGAGTACTACTAGTACAACAACGACTATAACTACAACTACTACTTCTACTACTAATACACTCCTCCACCTAGTACGACAACTACAATAGCTACTACTACTACTACAACAACAACAACTACTACTACAACTACTATTACAACAACGACTATTACAGCTTCTACTACTATTGCTACTATTCTATTACTACTACAACTGCTACTACTTCTACTACTAAAACTTTCCTGATCACTACTACTACTCCTGCTACTTCTACTGCTACTATTATTGCTACTACTACTACAACTACTACTCCTAATGCTACTACTTCTACTACTCCTACTGCTACTTCTAGTACAGCTACTACTTCAACTACTACTATAACAATGACGACTACTACTACAAATGCTACAACAACAATTACAACTACTGCTATTCCTCCTCCTACAACCACAACTACTACTACTGCTACTACTACTACTACTACTACTACAACTACTACTACAGCAACTACTTTGACCACTGCTCCTTCTAGGATAACTACTACTACTACGACTGCTAATTCCACTACTCCTACTGCAACTACCGCTTTAGCTACTACTTCTCCTACTACAACAAGTACTGTTACTGCCACTACAACTACAAAGACTACTAGTACTGCTCCTACTGTTATAAAAATAACCACTACTACAACTACTTCGCTTACTATTACCACAACTACTACTACAGCTACTACTACAACAACTACTACTACTGCTGCTACTACAACTACCATTACTTGTACTACTACTACTACTACTGCTGCTACTACTACTGCAAGTACTACTTCTAATACTCTCTCTACTACTACTACCACTACTAAGGTTACTACGATACTACCACTCCTACTACTATTACTCCTACACCAACTCCTACTCCTTCTACTACAACATCTACTACTACAACTTTTACTGCAACAATAACAACAACAACAACAACTACTACTACTACTATTACAACTGCTACTACTGCAACTACTGCTACTACAACTACTACTGCTACTACTATTACTATTGCTACTACTACTACAACTAGTAAAAGTACTACTACCTGTATAATTACTACTACTACTACAACAACTAAAAGTACTACTACCAAAATGATTACGACTACTACTATTACTACTACGACTGCTACTACTACTACTACTACTACTACTACTACAACTACTGCAATTACTGCTGTTGCAACTACTACCGCTACTACTACTACAACTACTACCAGTACTAGTACTAGTACGATTACTACTACAACTACTATTAATACTACTACTGCTGCTACTACTACTGCTACTACTACTACTAGCACCAATACTACTCCAACTAGTACTCTTTCTACTACAACTAGTAATACTACTGCTACAACTATTATTGCTAATACTACTACTACTACTACTACTTCTAGTATTCCTGCTACTACTACTACTACTTCTATTGCTACCATTACTACAACTTCTCCTCCTATTATTACTACTGTTACTACATCTACGGCTGCTACTACAACAACTACAACAACTACTACTACAACAACTACAACTATTACTCCTACTACTACTCTTACTACAACTATTACAACAATTACTATTACTACTATTCCTAGTACTCCTACTTCTGCTGCCGCTGCAACTGCTACTGCTACAACTACTACCACTACTACAAATACTAATACTACTATTACTACTACTACGACTACTAGCACAACTACTACTCCAACAGCTGCTACTCCTCGTACTACTACTCCAACTACTACTACTACAACTACACCTACTGCTACTACAACTACTACTACTACTGCTACAACTACTAGTACTAGTACTACTATTGGTACAACAACAACGACAACTACTACGTCTACTACAACAACTTGTACTAGTACTACTATCACACCTACTCCTAGTAGTACAACTAATACTACTACTGCTACTATTAAGCCTACTACTACTACTACTCTTACTATTGCTGCTACTACTACTAGAACAGCTACTACTATGACTACTACTCTTACTACTACTACTACTTTAACTACCACTACTATTGCTACTCCTACTGGTAAAGTTACTACTATCACTATTACTACAACAACAACAACTACTACTACTATTACTACTACTGCAACTACTACTATAACAACTGCAACTGCTATTGTTCCGGGTGTTACTAGTACTACAACTACTACTACTACTGCGACCACAACTACTACTACGACTAATGCTAGTACTACTAAAGCTACAACAACTACTAGTGCTACTGTTGCTGCTGCTACTACTACGACTACTGCTACTACTACTATTGCTACTACTGCTACTAATACTATTACTACTACTACAATTACTATTACTACCAATACTACAACAACTACTACTACCACTGTTACAACAACTGCTACAACTATTTCTTTTACTACTACTAATACTACTACTACTACAACTACTTCCACTGCTTTTAATAATACAACAAATACCACTACTATTACTACTACTTCTACTACTACAACTTCTAATACTATAACTACTACTAATATTGATACTACTACTATTGCTACTATTTCTGCTGCTGTTAGTACTACTACTCATATTACTACTATAACTACTACTAGTACTACTACTACTACTTCACCAACTACTACTTCTACTACTACTGCTACAATTGCCACTATAGTGTTACTGCTACTAATACAATTAGTACAACTACTATTATTGCTAATTTGATTACTACTACTACTACTACCACTACTACTACTACTACACTACTACTAATATTACTACTACTTGTCCTACAACTATCACTATTGCTACTACTACTACTACGGCTGCAACTATTGCTACTACTACAACTACTACAGCTACTACTACAACTAATACTACTTATGCTATTACAACTGCTACTACTACTACTCTACTTCTCCTACTTATACAACTACTACTACTCCTATTGCTACTACATCTAATGCTTATATTACTACGACTAATACTACTATAGCTATTACGACTACTACTACTGCGAGGACTGCTACGACTACGACTACTGCTACTACTGCAATCTTTACTACTGCTACTACTACTACTATTACTACGGCTGCTGCTACGACTACTTCTGTTGCTGCTACTGCTGCTGCTACTACAATTACTACTACTGCAGCTACTGCTACTACTCTACTAGCAACACAACTAGTACAACAATGACTAATACTACGATTACTACTACTCCTATTACTTCTGCTACTCTAACTACTATTACTACTACTACTACTACTACTACTACTACTACTACTTCTGCTGCTACTACTACTATTGCACCTACTTCTACTATTGCTAATATTTCTGCAAGTACTACTACTGGTACAACTATTACCACCACTACTACTACAATGACAACAACTACAACAATGACAACTACTACTGCTGCTTTATCAACAACAACAACTACTGCTAGTACTACTACCATTACTAGTACTACTACTACAACTGCGACTACCACTACTACTATTACTTCTCGTATTACTATGACTGTTATAACTACTACAACTACTACTAATGCTAATACTATAACTTCTTCTACTACTAGTACAACTACTACTAATCCTCTACTACTACTAGTACTACTTCTACTACTACTACTGCTCTACTGCAACTGTTATTCGTTCTACTACTGCTACTTCAATAACAACAACAACTACTACTACTGCTACTTCTACTACTACTCCGACAACTAGTACTACTGCTGCTACTACTACTATAGTTACTACTATTACTATTGCAAGTACTGATAAAACTACTACTCTAGCTACTAGTATTACAGCTACAATTGCAACTCCGGCTACTGCTATAGCTGCTACCACCACCACCACTACTGCTACTACTACAACTACTACCACTACTATTCTTGCTACTACAGCTACTACTACTACCACCACCACCACTACTACTACTGTCACTACTATTACTGCTACTATCCCTACTACTAAAACTACTACTACTAATATTACTACTTCTGTGACCACTAATCCTCCCACTACTAGTACTTCTGATATTGCTAATGCTACTGATACTACTCTTACTACTACTGCTGCTACTGCTGATGCTACTGTTGTTGTTGTTGCTACTACAAATAATGCTACTTCCACTAGTATTACAACTACTATGTCTGCTTCTACTACTACTACTATTACAACTGCAACAACTACTACTCCAACTACAACTGCTACTATGGGTACTACTTTTGCCACTACTATGACTGCTACCATCACTATTTTTGCTACTACTATTACTTACGATAACTACCACTACTATTACTACTCCTACAACAACAATAACAACAACAACTACTACTACTACGGCTGCTGCTGCTACTACTACTACTACTACTGCTGCTACTACTTCTACTACTACAACTACTACTGCTACTTCTCCTACAGCTACTACTACTACTGCTGCTACTACTACTACTCCTCCTACTACCAATACTACTATTACTACTTTGGCTCATACTACTACTACTACTCCTGCACCTACTCCTACTTCTACTAATCCTACTACTACTAATACTTTTACTATGATAACTATGACTACTGCTGCTGCTGCTACTATTGCCACTACTATTACTACAACTACTACTATAATTACCACTACTACTACCACTACTACTACTATAACAACTACTACAGCTACTGCTATTACTGTTGTTCCTACTACTATGATTACTACTACTATTACTATTACTACAACAACTACTACTACTTGTTCTACTTCGATAGCTACTACTAGTGCTACTACTACTGAAGCAATTACTGCAACTACAATTTCTACTACAACTACTACTACTACATTTGCTGCAGCAACAACAATAATAACTGCTACTACAGCTAGTTCGATAGCTACTACAACTCGTACTACTACTGCTACTGCTAGTACTGCTCATACTATTGCTACTACTTCTAATACTACAACTACAACTACTACTACCACCACTACTACTACTAGTACTACTACTACTACCACTACTACAACTACTACTACTACTATTGCTACTACTACTACTACTACTGCCGTCGCGGCTGCTGCTTCTATTACTACTACTACTACTACTATTATTACCACTCTTACTACTACTGCTACTGTTGCTACTACTGCTGCAGCTACTACTACTACTACTATTGCTACTACTACTACTATTACGACTACCACTGCTAGTACTGCTACATAATTACTACTACTACTGCTACTAGCACCGCTACTACTGCTACTACTAGTACTACTACTACTACTACTACTACTTCTACTTCTTCTACTCCTATTACTACTAGTACTAGTACTAGTACTACTACTACTACTATGAATACTACTACTATTATAGCTGTTGCTACTACTACTGCTGCTTCTACTGCTTCTGTTGCTTCTACTGCTTCTGCTGCTGCTGCTACTAGAACTACTACTACTATTACTGCTACTACTACTATTACTACTACTACTATTACAATTACTATTAATATCACTACTACCACTACTACTACTATTACTGTTACTGCTATTGTTACTGCGACTATTACAACCACTTCTACTACTGTTACTACTACAACTGCTACTTCAAATACTATTGCTACAACTACTACGACTACTACTTTTACTACAAAAATAACAACGACTACTACTAATACTGCTACTAATACTACTACTATGACTACTCTTACTATTGCTTCTGCTACTTCTGCTGCTACTACTATTACTACTTCTGCTGCTACTACTACAACAACCACTAATGCTACTACTACTTCTACAACAACTACTACAACTAATACTACTACTACTTCCACTTCCACTTTCGCAACTACTACTACTACTAATACTAACACTACTGCTACTACTAACTCAAATACTAATTTTACAACTACTACGACTACCAATACTACTTCCTCTACAACTCCTACTACAAATACAAATATTACAAGTATAACAACTACTACTACTACAACCATAGCTACTTGTACTTCTACTACAACAAGTACTTCTACCAATAGTACATCTACTATTACTACTACTACTACTTCTGCTACTAATACTTGCACTACAACTACTACTACCACTACTTTAAGAACTACTACTACTACCACTACTACTACTTCCACTACTGCAACTGCTGCTACTACTATGAGTACTGCTACTACAACTAGGCCCGCTAATACTTTAGCTACTACAACAAGTACCACTCTACCACTAATAGTACTGCTACTACTACTGCAACTACAATTGCTGCTAGTATGACTACTATTGTTAGTTCTACACTACTAGAACTACTACTGCTGCTACTCCTACTGCTACGACTATTACAACTACTACCACTATAGCTACTACTATTGTGGTTGCTATTGCTTCTATTGCTAATACTACTATTGCTATTGCTGCTGCTACTACTACTACTACTTCTACGACTACTACTACTGTAACAACTACTCCTACTGCTGCTGCTACTACTATAACTACTACTACAACTTCTGTTACAACTTTTGCTGCTACTACTTCTGCTATTACTATAACTATAACAATTTCTACTACTACAACAACAACAATAACTATTACTACCTCTACTTCTACAACTGCTACTATAAATAATACTATTACAACTACAACTTCTACTACTACTACTACTACTACAACAATAACAACTAGAAATACTAATACTATAACTACTACAAGTACTACTACTGATACTATTACAACTTCTGTTACTACTCATTCCACTATAAATGCTAATATTACAACTACTACAAATACTATTACTACCACCATTGCTACTACCTCTACTATTACTTCTACTACCGCTATTGCGATAATAACAACAACAACTACTACTACTACTGTTACCACTATGACTACTTTTGCTACTACTACTTCAACTACTACAACTCCTACCACTACTATTACTACAACTACCACCACTACTTCAATTGCTGCTACGATCGCTATTACTACTACTGCTACTGCTACTATTACTGTTACTACTACTAGTACTGCTACTACTACTGCTGCTATTACTACTGTGACTACTACTACTACTTCTAATACTACACTACTACTATTACTATTGTTGCTACTACTACTGCTATGGCTACTCTAACTACTACTAATGTAGGTACTACTACTACTAGTACTATACTACTGGTACTACTACACCTATTGCTGCTACTGCTACAACAACAACTATTGCTGCTGCTACAACAATAACAACAACTACTGCTACAACAACTACAAGTGCTACTACTAGTACTACTGCTGCTGCCACAGCTGCTGCTACTACTCTCACTACTACTACTGTTGCAACTACTAGTATTACTATTATTGCGACTACTCCTACTACTACTACTGATACTACCACTACTATTACCACTACCACTACTACTACTACTATTACTACTGCGACTGCTATTGCTACTGTTGCTGCTGCTACTACAACAACAACTACTACTATTACTACTGCTACTATAGTGGTTGCTAGTACTACTGCGACAATAGCTACTACTACAAATAATGCTACTATTGCTATAACAATTCCTAGTCCTACTACTACTACCACTACTACTAATGCTGCTGCTACTCCTGCTGCTACTACTACTACTACTATTGCTGCTGCTGCTACTATTACTACAACTACTAAAACTACTGCTGTTGCTATTACTACCACTGCTACAGCTACTACTACTACAACTACAACTATTGCTTCTACTTCTACTGCTACTTTAACTAGTACTTCAACTACTGCGACTATCACTATTTGTACTACTACTACTGTTACCACCAACACTACTACTACAACTACTACTACTTTTGCGGCTGTTAATACTACTACTACAACTATTGTGGCTACTAATACCAATACTACAACTACAACTACTACTACTACATCTACCACTACAACTACTATTGCAACTGCTACTATTACTGCTATTTCTACAGCTACTACTACAGCTACTTCTACTACAACTGCTACAACTAATATTACTACTACTACTGTCACTACTACTACTATTATTACCATTGCGGCTACTACTACTGCTATTGCTACTACTGCTATTGCTACTCCTACTACTACTACTACATCTGCTACTACCACTACTACTGCTTATACTACTACTACTACTAGCACTATATTTACTACTTCTTCTACTACTACTACTGCTATACTACTGCTGCTACAAGTACTAATGCTACCACCGTTGCTACTACTACTACCACTACCACTACTGCTACTATTGCTGTTGCCACTTTCACTACTTCTGCTACAACTACTACTTCTATAACTACTACAACTGCTACTACATTTACTACAATTGTTGCTATTATAGCAACTACTGCCGTTGCTACTAGTACTACTCCTACTACTACTGCTGCGACCACTACTGGTATTGCTACTACTACTGCTACTACCACTACTACTGCTATTACTGCTGCTACTACAACAACTATTGCTACTGCTACTAATGCTACAACTACTTTTATTGCTACTACTACTAGTAGTACAACTGCTACTACTTCTGCTACTACTACTAGTAGTACTAGTACAACTCCTACTACTTCTGCTACTACTACTTTTGCTTCTACTACAACTACTAATAGTACTTCTGCTAATATTACTACTGCTGCTACTACTACTCTACAACTACTGTTGCTACTGGTAGTACTACCACTATAGCTAATACTATTATTGCTGTTACTACAACTACTTCTACTACAGCTACTACTACTGCTTCAACTACAACTACTACCGCTATAACTACTACTACTACTACTCCTACTAGAACGACTACTGCTACTATTGCTACTACTGCTATTATTACTACTATTGCAACTACTACTACTGCTGCTACTACTACTACTACAACTACTAGTAATACTACTACTGCTACTACTACTATTGCTGTTGTTACTACTACTACTACTTCCACTAGTACCACCACTAGTAGTAGTAGTTATTGTTGTAGTAGTAGTTATAGTAGTAGTATTAGAAGTAGTAGCAGTAGTCATAGTATTTGCAGTCGTAATGGTAGTAGTAGCGGTAGTAGTTGTAGCAGCAACAACAGAAGTAGCAGTTGTAGTAGCCCTAGTAGCAGTAATAGCAGTAGTAGTAGCATCAACAGCAATAGTAGTTGTAGTAGCAGTACCTGCTATAGTAGCAGTAGAAGTAGCAGCAGTAGTAGTACTACTACTATCGGTAGGATTAGTAGTAGTAGTTGTAGTTGTAGTAGTAAGAGGAGAAGCAATGGTAGTTGTAATAGAAGTAATAGTAGCAACAGTAGTAGTAGAAATAGTAGTCCTAACTGTAATAATAATAGTAGTAGAAGTAGCAGTAGCAGTAGTAGTATTAGTTGTTGTAGTACTAGAATAGCAGCAGTGCAGCAGCAGTAGTACTAGTAGTGTAGTAGTACTTGTAGTAGTAGAACTAGCAACAACAGTAGTGGTAGTGGTAGTAGTAGTAGCAGCAGCAGCAGCAGTAGTGGTAGTAGTAGTAGCATTAGTAGCAGTAGGTGCATTTTTAGTACCGGGTGTAGTAGTTATAGCAGTAGCAGCAGTAGTACTAGTAATTATTGTGGTAGCTGTAGTTGCAATAGCAGCAGCAGAAGCTATAGTAGTGGTAGTAGTAGTAGTATAAGTATTAATATTGCTATTAGTAGTAGTACTAGCAGCAGTTGTAGTAGCAAGAGTAGTATTAGTATTAGGAGTAGTAGCAGTAGTAGCTGCACCATTAGTAGCAATAGGGCTAGGAGTAGCAGTAGTAGTAGGGGCAGTAGCAGCTGGAGTAGTAGTAGTATTGGTAGTAGCAGCAGTATTAATAGGATTAATAGTCATTGTAGCTATAACTGCTATAGTAGTTGTAGTTCCCGAGTAGTAGCAAAAGCAGTAGTAGTAGCGGAAGTAGTACTACTGTAGTAGTAGTAGTAGTGATAGTAGCAGTGGTAGCAGTATTAGTTATGGTAGCAGTGGAAGTAGTCATATGAGCAGTAGTAGTAGCTGTAGTAGTAGTAGGAGTAGAAGTAGTAGTAGGTGTAGTAGTAGAAGTAGTAAAAGTAGTAATAGTTGTTGTAGCAGTAGTAATAAAAGTTTAAGCAGTAGCAATAGTTGTAGTTGTCACAGTCATAGTTGTAGTAGTAGTGGTAGAAATAGTAGTAGTAGTAGTAGTAGTAGTAGCAATAGCAGAAGCAATAGTAATAGAAGTAGAGGTAGTAGTAGTAGTTGTAGTAGTTGTAGTAGTAGTAGCAGTAATAGTAGCAATAGTACTAGTGATAGTAATAGAAGAAGCAGTAGCAGCACTAGTGGTAGTAAGAGAGTAGCAATAGTAGTTGTTGCAGTAGTATTCACGAAAGTAGGAATAATAGTAGTAGCTGTAGTTGTAGTTGTAGTAGTAGTTGTTGTTACAGTGGTAGTAGTAGTTGTAGTAGTAGAAGTTGTTGTAGCAGCAGTAGCCATAGCAATTGTAGTAGTAGTAGTAGCTGTAGTAGTAGTAGTAGCATGACTAGTTGTAGAAGCAGTGGTAGTTGTAGTTGGGGTCATAGAAGAAATAATAGTAGCAATAGAGCAGTAACAGTAGTAGTAGTTGTAGTAGCATTGTAGTAGCAGTTGCAGTAGTAGTAGTAGTAGCAGTAGAAGTAGCATTAGCTAAAATTGTAGTAGCAATAGTAGTCATGTTAGGAGAAGTAATAAAAGTAGTATTTGTAGCGGTAGTGGTAGTAGTAGGAGTTGTAGTAGCAGCATTTCTAGTAGTAGTAGCTGTTGTTGTATTTGTAGAAGTACTAGCAGTTGTAGTAATATTAGTAGCATTAGTAGTAATAGTAGTAGTTGTTGTAGTAGCCATAGTAGTAGTTGTGGTAGTAGAAGTAGTTGTAGTAATAGTTGAAGCTACAATAGAAGTTGTCATAGTTGAAGTAGTAGAAGTATAAGTACTAGCAGCAGCAGTAGTAGTAGCAGTAGTAGGAGCAGTGGTAGTAGTAGTAGCTATTATAGTGGGAAAAGTAGTTGCTTTAGTAACAGGAGGAGGAGGAGGAGTAGTAATAGTAGTAGTTGTTGTAATAGTAGTCGAAGGAGTAGTAGTCATAGTACTAGCAGTAGTAGCAGTGGTAGTAGTGGTAATAGTAGCAGTAACAGTAGTAGTAATAGTAGTAGTAGTAGTAATAGCAGTAGTAGTAATAGCTGCAGCAACAACACTAGTAGCAGTAGTGTAGTAGTAATAGTAGTAGCAGTAGTATCAGTAGTAGTAGTAGTAGTAGTAGTAGTAGTAGTAGTAGTAGTAGTAGTAGTAGTAGTAGTAGTAGTAGTAGTAGTAGTAGTAGAAATTGTAGTAGTAGTTGTGGCAATAGCAATAGTAGCGGTAGTAGTAGTAGTTGCTGCAGTGGTAGTAGCAGTTGCAGTAGTAGTAGCAATAGTACTCGTAGTACCATTTGCAGTAGTAGTACAAGTAGTAGTACTAGCAGCAGCAGTAGTAGCAATAGTACTAGTAGTGGTGGTAGTACTAGCAATAGTAGCAGTAGTGCCAGTAGTAGTAATAGCAATAAAACTAGTAGTAGTAGCAGAAGTAGTGGAAGTTGTAGCAGTAGTACTAGTAGTAATAGTAGTAGTAGCAGAAGTAGTGGAAGTTGTAGCAGTAGTACTAGTAGTAATAGTAGTAGTAGGAGTACTAGTAGTAGTAGTAGTAGTAGTAGTAATAGTAGCAATAGTAGTGGAAGTAGGAGAAGTAGTAGGAGTAGTAGTAGTAATAGAAGAAGTAGTAGTTGAAGCACTAGTAGGACAAGTAGCATTAGTAGTAGTAGTAGCGTCAACCACAATAGTTGAAGTAGTAGTAGAAATAGTTGTAGTAGTATTAAAAGTAGTAGGAGGAGGAGAAGTAGTAGTAGCAGCATGAACAACAACAGGAGTAGTAGTAGTAATAGTAGTAGTAGTGTGAGAAGTAGTAGGATTAGTAGTAGTAGCAGCAACAACAACAGCAAGAATAGTAGTAGAAATAGTAGTATAGTATTAATAGCAGTAGTAGTAGGAGTAGTAGCTGGAGCAGTAGTACTAGTATGTTGTACTACTAGTAGTAGTAGAACTAGCAGCAGAAGTAGTAGTAGTAGTAGCAATAGTAGTAGCATTAGTCATTGTACGAGCATTTGTAGTAGTGGTAGTAGGAGTAGTTGCATTAGTAGTAATAGTAGTCGTTGTTGTAGTAGTAGTAGTAGCAGCAGAAGTTGTAGTAGTGGTAGTAGCAGTAGTAGTAGTCGTATAATTTTTATTAGTTGTAGTTCTTATAGGAGTAGTAGTAGCAAGAGTAGTATTAGTATTGAGAGTAGTAGCAGTAGTTGTACTAGCAGTAGTGGCAACAGCAGTAGTAGCGACAATAGTAGTACTAGTAGTAGGAGTAGTTGCAGTAGCAACAGTAGTAGTAGTAGTGGTAGTAGTATTAGTAGTAGTAGCATTAGTAGTGGTAGTGGGAGGAGTAGCAATAGTAGCAGCAGTTGTAGTAGCAGTTGTTGTGGCAGAAGTAGTAATAGTAGTAGTACTAGTAGTAGTAGTAGTGGTAGTAATAGCAGTAGTAATAGTAGTAGTAGTACGAATTGTAGTAGTAGTAGTAGTAGTAGTAGTAGTAATAGCAGCAGCAGTAGGAGTAACAGAGTTGTTGGTGGAGGACTAATAGTTATTGTAGTAGTCATAGTAGTACTAGTAGGAGTAGTAGTGCTTGCAATAGTAATCACAGTAGTAGTGGTAGCGGGAGGAGAAGTGCTAATAGTACAAGAAGTAGGCATAGTATTGGTTATAGTAGTAGTAGATATAGTTGTGGTAGAAGTAGTAGTAGTAGTGGTAGGAGTAGTATTCGTAGTAGTTTAGTAGTAATAATAGAAGTAGTAGAAACAGTAGTAGTAGCAAAAATAGTAGTAATAGAAGTATTAGTAGCAGTGCTAGTAGGTGCTGTAGCAAGAGGAGTAGTAAATGTAATCCTAATAGTAAAAGTAGTGGTAGTAGTGGTAGTAGAAGTAGTAGTAGTGGTAGTAGTAGTAGTAGCTGTAGGAGTATGAATAGGGTAGTAGTAGTAGTTATAACAGAAGTAGTTTGAGTAATAGCAGTAGTGGTGGTAGTAATAGTATAAGTACTAGGAGTTGGAGTAGTAGTAGTAATAGTGAAAGTAGTAGGAGTAGTAGTGGTAGTGGAAGTAGTAGTAGTGGTCGTACTAGAAGTTGGACCTGGAGTAGCAGCAGCAGTACTAATGGTAGTAGTATCAGCAGTAGTTGTAATAGTGTAGTTGTAATAGTAGTAGTAATAGGAGTAGTACTAGTAGTAGTAGAGGTAGTAGTAGTTGTCCCAATAGACGAAGGTGTATGAGTATTAAGAGTAGTAGTTGTTGTTGTCATAGTAGTAGTTGTAGGAGTTGTAATAGTAGTAGTAGTAGTAGCTATAGCAGTTGCAGAAGTAGCAGCAGCAGTAGTTGTAGTAGTATTCTTAGTAGAAGTGGTAGTAGAATAGTAGTAGTAGTAGTAGTAGTAGTAGTAGTAGTAGTAGTAGTAGTAGTAGTAGTAGTAGTAGTGATGGTGGTGGTGGTAGTAGTAGTAATAATTAGAGTTGTAGTTGTTGTTGTTGTTGTAGTAGTAGTAGCAGTAATAGTAATAGTAATAGTAGTAATAGTAGTAGCAGCGCTTGAAGTAGCAGCAGCTGAAGTAGTAAGAGTAGCAGCAGCAGTAGAAGTAACAGCAGCAGCAGGAGTACTAGTAGGTGCAGCAGCAGTTGTAGCTGTAGTAGCTGTAGGAGCAGCAGCAATAGCTGTTGTAGTAGTAGAAGTAGTAGTAGTAGTAGTTGTTGTTGTTGTTGTTGTTGTTGTAGTAGGAGTAGTAGCAGCGGTAGTAGTAGTAGTGGAAGTTGTAGTAGTTGTAGCAATAATAGTAGTAGTAGTGGTGGTAATAGTAGTAGTAGAATTAGGTGCAGTAGTAGTAGAGGTAGTAGTATTAGACGCAATAGGAGTAGTAGTTGTTGTAGCTGTAGACGTTGTAGTTGTTCTAGTGGTAGTAGTACTAATAGGTGTAGTAGTAGTGGTAGTAGTAGCAGCGGCAATAGTACTTATAAAAGTAGGTGGAGTAGTAGCTGTAGCAGCCGTAGAAGTACTAGTAGTAGTATTAGTCGCAGTTGTAGTTCAAGTAGTAGTAGTAGTAGCAGTGCGAGTACTAGTTGTTGTTGTAGTAGAAGTAGTGGTAGTAGTATTAGTAGTAGTAGTTGTTGTTGTAGCTGTAGTAGTAATAGTAGTAGTAGAAGTTCTAGTAGTAGTAGTAGTAGTTGTTGTTGTTGTTATAACAGTAGTAATAGTAGTAGTATAGTAGTAGTGGTAATAGCAGTAGCAGTTGTAGTAGTAGTAGTAGTCGTAGTAGTAGTGGTGGTGGAAGTAGTAGTAGCAATAGTTCAAGTAGCAGTAGCAGAAGTAGTAGTAGTCATAGTAACAGTAATAACTGTAGTAGTAGTTATTGTTATTGTAGCAGTAGTTGTAGTAGTAGTTGTAGTAGGTGATGTAGTAGTAGGGGCAGCAACATTTGTAGTAGTAGCACTTATAGTTGTAGTAGTTGCAGTAGTAGCAGCAGTAGTCATAGTAGCAGTAGTGGAACTAGTCATACCAGCTGCAGTAGTAGTAGAAGTAGTTGTAGCAGTAGCAATAATAGTAGGAGAGGTAGAAATAGTAGCAGTAGCAGTAATAGTAGTAGTAGTAGCAGTAATAGTAGTTGTTGTAGTAGCAGCAGTAGTAGTAGTCATAGTAAAAGTAGTAGCAATAATAGCTATAGTAGTAGTTGTAGTAGTAGCAATAGTAGTAGTAGTCATAGTAAAAGTAGTAGCAATAGTAGTGGAAGTAGCAGTAGCATTAATAGAAATAGTAGTAGCAGTAGTAGTAGTACTAGTACTAGTACTAGTACAAGTAGAACTAGTATTAGTAGTAATAGTAATAGTAATAGTAGTTGTAGTAATAGTAGTAGTAATAATATAAGTATTAGTAGTAGTCGTAGCAATAGTAGGAATAGTAATAGTAGTACTAGTAGTAGCAGTTGTAGTAATAGTAGTAGTAGTAGTAGCAGTAGCCGCAATAGCAGGAGTAATACAAGTAGTAGTAACAGTTGTAGTAGTAGAAGTAGTAGTAGCAGTAGAAGTATTTGTACAAGCAGTAGCTATAGTAGCTGCAGTAGCAGTAGCGGTAGTAACAGTAGTAGCAGTATTCATTGTAGTAGTAGTCGTAGTAGCAGTAATAGCTATAGTAGCAATAGTAGCCGCAGCAGTAGCAGCAATAGTAGTAGTAGCAATAATAGTAGTAGTGGTGGTAGTTGTGGTAGTAGTATCAAAAGTAGTTGTAGTAGTAGCAGGAGTAGTGCTGGTTGTAATCAGAGTAGTGGTAGAAATTGCAGTTGTAGTAGTAGTGGTATTAGTAATCGTAGTAGTAGTAGTAGTAGCAGTCATAGTGGTAGCAGAACTGGTACAAGTGGTTGTAGTAGTAGTAGCAGTAGTAGTAGTAGTCGTTGCTGTAGCAGCAACACGAGCAAGAGTAATTGTTGTTGCAGAAGTAGCAGTAGAAAAAGTATTAGTATTAGTATTAGTAGTAGTAGTAGTAGTAGAACCTATAGTAGAAGTGGTAGTAGTAGCAGGAGCAGCAGGAATAGCAGTAGTTGATGTTTTAGTAGTATTAGCAATATAAGCAGCAACAGTAGTAGCAGTAGCAGTAGTAATAGTAGTCGTATAGTCGTAGTAGTACTACTACTAGTAGTTGTAGTGGTAGGAGCAATAGTTTGTGTAGTAGTGGCATTAGTAGCAGCTGTAGTAGTAGTAGTAGTAGTAGCGGTGGCAGTAGTAGGAGCCGTAACAGTTGTAGTAGAAGTAGTAGTAGTAGCGGTAACAATAGTAGCAGTAGAATTAGTAGCAGTTAGTTGTAGTAGTTGTTGTAGTAGTTGTAGTTGTGGTAATAGCACTCGTAGTAGTTATAGTAGTAGTAGCTAAAGTAGTAGCAGTTGTCGCAGTAGTAATAATAATAGTAGTAGCAGTAGTAGTAGTAGAAGTAGCAGGAGTTGTTATAGTAGTAGTAGAAGCGGCAGTAGCAATTGTAGCCTTAGTAGTTGTTGCTGGAGCAGACGCAGCAGTAATAGTAGCAGCAGTAGTGGTAGTAATAGTAGTAATAATAGAAGTAGAAATAATAGTGACATTAGCAATAGTAATAGTAGTAGTAGTAGTGGTAGTAGTAGTAGTTGCAGTAGTTGTTATAGTTGTAGTATAAGTAGCAACAACAATCATAGCCATAGTAGTAGTAAAAGAGGCAATCGTAGCAGTGGTAGTAGCAGTAATAGCAGTAGCAGCAGCAGTAGTAATAATAGTCGCAATAGAAGTAAAAGAAGTAGTAGCATTAATAGTAGTAATAGTAGCAGTTGCAGTCGCCAAAGTAGTAGTGTTGTACTAGTGGAGGTAGTTATAGAAGCAGTAGTAGTATTAGTACCAGTAGTAGTACTACTACTAGCTGTAGTTCAAGGATCAATAACAGCATTAGTAGTAGTAGGAGTAGTACTAGTAGTAGTAGAAGTAGTAGTAGTAGCAGTAGTAGTAGTAGCAGTAGTGGTTGTAGTAGGAGAAGTAGTGTGCATAGTTGGAGTCATAGTAGTAGTAATAGGACTAGTAGTAGTAGCAGCAGCAGTAGCTATTGTACTAGAAGTAGTAGTAGCAGTAGCAGTAGTAGCCACAGCAGTTGTAGTAACAACAATAGTAGCAGCAGTAGTAGTAACAACGATAGCACTAGCAGTAGTAGAGGTAGTAGCAATAGTGGTGGTGATACTAGTAGTAGTGGTAGTAGTAGCAGCAGTAGCAGAAGTAGTAGTAGTAGCAGTACTATTCGTAGTAGTAGTAGTAGCATGAGAAGTAGTAGTAGTAGTCGTCGTGGTGGTTGTAGTAGTAGTAGCAGCAACAACAACCGTCGTATCAATAGTAGTAGTAGTAGTAGTAGCAGTCTTGCTGTAGTAGCAAGAGTAGTAGTAGCAGTGGTAGAAGAAATAGTAGAACTAGTAGTAGCAGTTGTAGCAGCAGCAGTAGTAGTAGCATTAGTAGTAGGAGAAGTAGTAGTAGTTGTAGCACAACTATTGTAGTATGAGAAGTAGTTGGAGTCCCGTAGCAGTAGTAGTAATAGTAATAGTTGGAGCAGCAACAGTAGTAGTAGTTGTAGTATTTGTAGCAGTAGTAGCAGTAGTAGTAGTAGTAGTAGTAATAGTAGTAGTTGTTGTAGTAGTAGTAGCAGCAGCAGTAGAAGTAGTAGAACTAGTAATAGTAGCAATAGTATTACTAGTTTTAGCAGGAACGGTAGTAATAGCAATTGTATTAGTAGTAGCTGCAATAGTAGTAGTAGAAGCAGTAGTAGTAGCAGAAGTAGTAGTACAACTTGTGGTAGTAGGAGAAATAGTAGAACTTGTTATTATAGGAGAAGTTACAGTAGTAGCAGCAGTAGTAGTAGCGGTTGTAGGAATAGTAGCAGTAGTAGTAATAGTAGTAGGACTATTAGTAATGGTAGTAGCTATAGAAGTAGTCGCGGAAGTAGAAGCG
>RXID01015701.1:0-10473 GCA_005019695.1 Trichopus zeylanicus subsp. travancoricus | reverse complement strand
TAAGTAGTAGTAGTAGTTGTAGTAGCATTAGTAGTAGCAACTATAGTAGTAGTAGTAGTAGTCATAGTAGTAGCAGTAGTAGGAATGGTTGTACTTGCAGTAGTAGAAGTTGAGGTAACAGTAGTCGTAGTAGTAGTCATAGTAATAGTGGTAACAGTTGTAGTAGTATTAGTAGGAGTAGAAGTACGAGTAGGAGTGGCAGCTGTAGCAATAGAAGTAATAGTAGTAGTAGTTGGAGTAGTAGTAGTTATAGCAGTAGTAGAAGCTGTAGTAGTAGTAGTAGTAGCAGTAGAAGTAGTAGTAGTAGTAGTAATAATAGAAGTATGAGTAGTAGTAGTAGTACTAGTAGTCATAGTAGCAGCAGCAGATGTAGTGGCAGTGGCAATAGTAGTAAGAGCTGTAATGGAAGTCGTAGTAGTTATAATAGTACTAGTAAGAGAAGTTGTTATAATAGTAGTAGTAGTAGTAGTAGAAGTAGTAGTAGTTGTCATTGTAGTAGTATTAGTAGTCGTAGTAGCAGTAGTAGTAATAATATTATTAGTAGTACTAATAACAGTAGTAATAGTCGCAGTAGTAATAGTAGTATTAGTAGTCATAGAAATAGTAGTAGTAGTAATAGTTGTTGAAGTAGTAGTAGTAATAGTAGTAGTAGTACTAGTAGTAGTAATAGAAGCAGTAGTTGTTGTTGTAGTAGTAATAGTTCTTGTAGTAGTAGTAGTTCTAGTAATTATCACAGTAGTAGTAGTAGAAGTTGTAGCCGCAACATTACTAGTAGCAGTAGTAGCAGTAGTAGTTGTTGTGTTAATAGTAGTAGTAGCCACAGCAGCAGCAGCTTTAGTGGCGATAGTCATATTACTAGTAGTAGTTGTAGCATCGGTTGCAACAACAGTAGTAGTAGTAGCAGCAGTTGTAGTAGGAGGAGGAGTATTTGTAGTAGCAGTGGTCGTAGTAGTAGTTGTAGAAGCAGCATGAGCAGCAGTTGTAGTAGTAGTAATAGTAGTAGCAGTAGTAGCAGTAGTAGTGGTATCAGAAATAGTATTCGCAGTAGTAGCAACAACAGTAGTAGTTGTAGCAGCAGCAACAATAGTAGTAGTAGTAGTAGTAGTAGTAGTAGTTTCAGTTGTTGTACTTGTTGTTGCAGTAGTAGTAGTAGTGGTAATCATAGGAGTAGTTGGAGCAGGAGTTGTCGTAGTAGCTATACTAGTAGTAGTAGTAGTATTAGTAGTAGTAGGAGGGGGAGCTGGAGTTGGAGTAGAAGTAGTAGCAGCAGCAGTAGTACAAGCCGTAGTAGTAGTAGTAATAGTAGCAGCAACAGCAGTAGTAGGAGTAGTAGTAATAGCAGTAATAGTAGTAGCATTAGTAGTTGTATTGAAAATAGTATTCATAGCAGTAGCACCAGTAGTAATAGTTGTAGCAGTAGCAACAGTAGTAGTAGTAGTAGTAGTAGTAGTTTCAGTTGTTGTACTTGTTGTTGCAGTAGTAGTAGTAGTAGTGGTAATCTTAGCAGTAGTTGGAGCAGGAGTTGTCAAAGTAGCTGTAGTAGTAGTAGTAGTATTATTATTATTATTAGTAGTAGTAGTAATAGTAGTTGGAGCTGGAGTTGGAGTCAGAGTAGTAGCAGTAACAACAGTAGCAGCAGTGGCAGTACAAGCCATAGTAGTAGTAGTAATAGCAATAGCAACAACAGCAGTAGGAGTAGTAGTAATAGCAGTAATAGTAGTAGCTGTAGCAGAAGTCGCAGCAGTACTAGTAGTAGCAGTAGAAGCAGCAACAGCAACAACAACAGTAGTAGTAGTAATAGCAGCAGCAGTAGTAGTAGCAATAGTGGTAGCAACAAAAGTAGAACTAGTAGTACTAGTAGTGGTAGTAGTAGCAGACAATAGTAGTAGTAGCAGCCGAAGCTATAGTAGTAGTAGTGGTAGTAGTAATAGCAGGAGTGCCAGTGGTAGCTATAGTAGTAGTAATAGGAGTAGTAGTAGGAGAAGCAGTAGAAGTAGTAGCAGCAGTAGTAGAAATGGTAGAAGAAGTAGTAGTGGTAGTAATAACAGCCGCAGCAATAGCAGAAGTAGTAGTAGTAGCATAAATGGTTTAAGAAGTAGTAGTAGTAATAGCAGCCGCAGCAATAGGAGTAGTAGCAGTAGTAGTAATAATTATAGTTGTAGAAGTAGAAGTACTAATAGTAGTAGTTGTAGTAGTTGTAGTAGGTGTATTAGAAGTAATGGTGGTAGTAGTAGTTGTTGTTGTGGTTCTAACAGTAGTAGCAGTTGTAGTACTTGTAGTCGTAGTAGTAGCAGTTGTGGTAGTAGCAGTAGCACTAGTAGTAGTAGTACAAGTAGTTGTTGTAGTAGTAGTAGTTGTAGTAATAGTAATAGTAGTAGTAGTAGTGTTTGTAGTAGTTGTAGTAGTTGTAGTAGTGGTAGTATTAGAAGTAGTAGAAGCAACAGGATTAATAGTAGGAGCAATAGTAGAAGTAGTAGCAATAGTAGCAATAATAGCTGTAGTAGTGCAGTAGTAGAAGTAGTAGTAGTAGTAGTTGCTGTAGTAGTAGTAGTTGTTGTCGCAGTAGCAATTGTAGTAAGAGTAGTAGTGGTAGCCATAGTAGTTGTAACAGTAGTAGTAGGCATGGTTGTTGATATAGTAGTAGTAGTAGTAGTAGTAGCTCTAGTAGTGGTAGTAGTAGCAGTAGTAGTAATTATAATAGTAGTAGTAATAATAGTTGTAGTACTATTAGTAATTGTAGTATTTGTAGTTGGTGTAATAGGAGCAGTAATCATAGTAGTACAAATAGTAGTACTAGTAATAGTAGTAGAAGTAGAAGTAGTAATAGAAGCAGTAATAGTAGTGGTAATAGTAGTAGTAATAGTAATTGGTGCAGTAGTAGTAGTAATAGCAGCAACTGTCGCAGTAGTAGTTGTAATAGTTGTTGTTGTTGTTGCTGTAGTAGGGGTAGTAGTAGTAGGAGTAATAGTAGCCGCAGCAGCAGCAGTAGTAGTTGTAAGAGCAGTAGCAGTAGTAGTAGCAATAGTAGTAGAGTAGTCGTATCAACTGCAGTAGTTGCAGTAGCAGTAATAGTAGTAGTAGCAGTAGTTGTGGCTGTAGCTGTAGTAGCAGTATAAGTAGTAACAGTTGTAGTAGCAGTAGTTGTAGTATTAGGAATAGTAGCAGTCATAGTAGTGGGTATCATCAGAAGTAGTAGTAGCGGTAGTAGTAGTTGTTGTAGCTGCAGAATCAATAGTAGCAATAGTAGTTGTAGTCGTGGTAGCAGTAGTAATAATAATAGTAGTAATAGTAGTAGTAGCAGTAGTCGTTATAGTTGTAGCATTAGTAGTGGAAATAGTAGTAGATGTAGTAGTAGTTCAAGTAGCAGAAGTAATTGTAGTACGAAAAGAAGTAGTAGTAGCGGTAGCAAAAGTAGTAGCAACAATAGTAGTAATAGTAGTATTCGCAATAGTAGCAACAGTAGTAGTGGCATTTGTAGTAGTTGTAGTAGTAGTAGAAGTACTAGTAGTAGTACCAGTTGTAGCAGCTATAGCAGCATCAGTATGGGTAGAAGTAATAGTAGAAGCAGCAGCAGCATTAGTAGTAGTAGCAGTAGTAGTAGTAGTAATAATAGTAGTTACAGTAGTAGTAGCAGCAGTAGGTGTAGCAGCAGCTGGAGTAGTAGTAGTAGTCGTAGTAGTAGTTGTTGTAGTAATAGTAATAGTTGTAGTAGTTGCAGTAGGAGCAGTAGTAGTAGTACCAAAAGTCATAGTAGTAGTAGTATTAGCAACAGTAGTAGTAGGCATAGTAGTAGCAACTGCAGTAGTAGTAGTAGTAGAAGTAGCAACAGTAGTAGTAGCAGTAGTAGTGCTAATAAGATAAATAGTAGGAGTGGTAGTAGTCGTAGTAGCAGTAGCAATAGTAGTAGTAGTAGTAGCTGTAGAGGCAGCACCAGTAGTTGTAGTAGCATTCATGGTAAACGTAGCAGTAGTAGAAGCAGCATCAGTAGTAGTAGTAGCTGTTGTAGTAGCAGCAACATTAGTAGAATAGTAGCAACAGGAGGAGTAGTAGCTATAGTAGTAGTAGTAGTAGTAGCAGCAGTAGTAGCAGTAGAAGTAGTAGTAGTAGTAGAAGTAGTAATATTTGTACTAGCAGCAGTAGCAGTAGTAGTAGTACTAGCTGTAGTAGTTGCTGAAGTCGCAACAATTGTAGTTGTAGTAGCATAAGTAGTAGTGGCTACAGCAAAAGAAGTTATAGTGTTGTAGTAGTGCTAGTAGTCGCCGTAGTAGTAGTAGGATTGGTAACAGTAGCTATAGCAGTAGCAATAATAGCAGTCGTAGTAGTGATAGCATTAGCAGTAGTAATACCAGAAGTAATAGTAGTAATGGTAGTAGTTGTAGTAATAGTAGCCGTGATAATAATAGTAGTAGTAGTAGTAGAAGTAGTAGCTGTAGTAGTGGTTGTTGTAGTAGTAGATGTAGTCATTGTAGAAGTAGCATTCGTAGTAGTAATAGTAGTAGTAGTAGTACTTGTAGTAGAAGTAATTGTAGCAGGAAATGAAGTAGTAGTAGCATTAGTAGTAGTAGTAGCAGCAGCAGCAGTAGTAGTGGTATTACTAGTAGTAGTAGTAACAGTAGTAGTAGTTGTAGTAGTTGTTGTAGTAGTAGTTGTAGTAGTAGTTATAGTAGTAATTGAAGTAATAGCATTACCAGTAGTAGTAGCAGTTGTAGCAGCAGTACCCGCAGCAACAGTACGAGTAGAACTAGTAGTTAAAATAGCAGTGGTAGTAGTATTAGTAGTAGTAGTCATGATATTAGCAGTAGTAGTAGCAGTAGTTGTAGCAGGAGCAGAAGTTGTAGTAGTAGTAGCGGTAGCTATAGCAGTAGTAATAGTAATAATAGTAGTAGTAGTAGCAGCAACAGTAGTAGTAGTAGTAGTAGTATTAGCAATAGTAGCAGTTGTAGCGGTAGCAACTGTTGTTGTAGTAGTAGTAGAAGCCGTAGCAGAAGTTGAAGCAACAGTCTAAGAAGCAGTAGTAGTTGTAGGAGCATTATTGTTAAAAGCAGCAGTAATAGTCGCAGGAGAAGTAATAGTAGTAGTTTGTTGAAGTAGCAGCAACATTAATCGCAGTAGTAGTAGCAGGTATAGCAGGAGTGGTAGCAGAAGTAGTTCTAGTAGTAGTAGAAGCAGTTGCAGTAGTAGATGTGGTAGTAGCGATAGGAGTATAAGTAGGAGTAGTTGTAGAAGTAGTAGTAGTAGTAGCAATAGGAGTAGTTGTGGCAGTAGCAGTATTAGCAGCAGTCGTAGTTGTCGGAGAAGGAGTAGAAGTTGTTATTGTGGGAAAAGTAGTAGTTGTTGTAGTAGTAGTAGTAGTGGTGGTAGTAGTAGTTGTACAAGTAGCAATAGGAATAGCAGTTGTAGTAGTCGTAGTAGTAGTAGTAATAGGAGTAGAAGTAGTTGTAGTAGTGAAAATAGTAGTAGTATTAGTAGTAATAGTAGTCATAGTAGTAGTAGGAGTAGTGGTAGGAGTAGTAATAGGGGGAGGAGTAGTAGTAGAAGTAGTAGTAGCGGTTGTAGTAGTAATACAAGTAGTAGTAGCATCAGTTGTAACAGTAGTAGCATTAGTTGTAGTAGTAGTAGTCGTAGTATTACTTGTAGTAGAAATTGCAGTAGGAGTAGTAGTACAAGTAGTAGTAGTAGTAGTAGTAATAGAAGCAACAGTAGTAGCAGCAGCAGAATTAGCAGTAGTAGTCATCGTAGTAATTGTAGTTGTATTAGGAGTAGTAGAAGAAGCAGCAATAGAAGTTGTAGAAGTAGTAGTAGTAATAGTAGTAGTAGTAGTAGTACTAGTTGTTGTTATAGTAGTAGTGGTAGTAGTAGTAGTAGTAGTAGTGGTAGTAGTAGTACTAATAGTAGTAATACTAGCAATAGTAGTAGTAGTCATACTAGTTGCAGCAGGAGTAACAGCTACAGCAGCAGTAGTTGTTGTTGTAAGAGCAGCTACTGCAGCAGTTGTAGTAGAAGTAGTAATAGTCGCAACAGGTGTGGTTGTAGTTGCAATTGTAGTAGTGGCTATTGTTGTTGTAGTAGTAGTAGTAGAAGTAGTTGTAGCAATAGCAGCAAAAGTAGTAGTAGTAGTAGTAGTAGGAGTTATAGTAGCAAAATCAATAGTAGCAGTAGTAATAGTAGTAGTATTAGCCGTAGTAATAATAATAGTAGTAGTAGCAGTAGTAGCAGTCGTAGTAGTGGTTGCATTTGCAGTAGTAGTAGAAGTAGTAGTAGCAGTAGTTGTAGTTATTGTAGCAGTTGCAATCATAGTAGTAATGGCAGTAGTAGTATAAGTAATTGTAGTTGGAAAACAGGTAGTAGTAATGGCAGTAGCAAAAGCAATAGTAGCTGCAGTAGTAGTAGTATTAGTAACAGTAGTAATAGTAGTTGCAAAAGTAGTGGCAGTTGTAGTAGTAGTAGTAGTAGTAGTAGTAGTAGTAGTAGTAGTAGTAACAATAGTAGTAGTAATAGTAGTTGTAGCAGCAGTAGCAGCAGCAGCAGTACAAGTAGAAGTAGTAGTAGTTAAAGTTTTAGTACTAGTAGTACTATTAGTAGGAGAAGTAGTAGTAGCAATAGCAGCAGCAGTAGGAGTAGTGGTAGTAGTAGCAGTAGTAGCTATAGTAGCGGTATTAGTAGTCGAAGTGGTTGTAACAGTAGTAGAGGTAGTAGTTGTAATAGTAGTGGTAGTAGAATGGTTATTGTGGGAGTCTGTAATTGTGGGAGAAGTAGCAATTGTTATTGTGGGAGAAGTAGCAATAGTAGTAGCAGTTGTAGTTGTTGTAGTTGTTGTAGTTGTTGTAGTACTAGTAGTTGCAGTTGTAGTAGTAATAGTAGTAACAAAAGTGATAATAGTTGTTGTTGCTCCTCCTCCTACTACTACTACTATTCCTACTACTACTTCTACTACTACAATTGCAACTACCACTGCTACTGCTACGACTACTACTACCTCCACTACTACTCCAACTACTACATCTACTGCTACTACTACTCGAACTACTACTCCAAATACTCCTACTACCACTACTGCTATTACTACTGCTACTGCTACTACTACTACTACAACAACCAGTATTACTATTACTGCTACTGCTGCTGTTACTACTACTAGAACTACCAGTATTACTATTACTACTACTACTACTCTTATTACTCCAACTATAACTACTACAACTGCTACTTCGTCCACCACTACTACTACTACTCTTACTTCACTACTATTACTACAACTATAAGTACTAATATGACAACTACTGTAACTACTACTACTACTACCCCAACTCCAACTGCTACTCCTACTCGTACTACTACTATGAGTACCACTACTCCTAATACTACTAATACTACGCCTAGTACTACTACTATTACTACTGCAACTACTGCTACTATTACTACTAATAGTACTACTATTACTACAACTCCTGCTCTCACTCCTGCTACTACTTTGACTACTCCTACTGCTACTACTGCTACTACTCCGACTACCCCTACTTCTGCTACTGCTATTACTGCTACTACTGCAACTACTACTACTATGACTACTCTTACTCGAACTCCTCCTACTACTACTACAACTAACAATAGTATCACTACTACTACTACTAATGCTGCAACTATCACTACTACTACTACTATTATAACCACCACTATTATAACCACTACTCCTCCTACTTCTACTCGTGCTACGACAGCTTCCATTGCTTCTACTACTATTACAACTACTCCTGCTACTGCTTCTACTAGTACTACTAACACTGCATCAACTACTGCTGCTCTTACCTCTTCTGCTACAACTACTGATACTACTACTACTACTGCTCCTCCATCTACTACTACTACGGCTGCTACCACAACAACAACAACTACTACGACTACTACTACAACAACTACAACTACTACTACTAGTACTTCTGCTACTGCTAGTACTTCTGCTACTATTACTATAACTATTACTACTACTACTACGACGACTACTACTGCTACTACTACTACGACTACTATTTCTACGACTACCACAACAACTACTACTTCTACTACAACTATTGCTACAACTACTGCTACTACTACTACAACTACTACTGCCATCACTACATCAACTACAACTATTGTTACTATTACAGCGAGATGCTACTTCCGCTAGTATTGCTACCACTACTATTACTACTACTGTTACTATTGCTACTACCTATACTACTACTTCCCCTACTCCTAATACTACAACACCAGCTACTACTGCTGCTACTCCTACTTCTACTTTCACTACTATTACTTCCACTACAACAACTAGTACTACTATGACTACTACTACTAGGACTACTACTTCTGCTACTACTATTTCTAGTACTACTACTACTACAACTGATATTGCTGCTACAACAACTACAACTACAACTACTAATACTAAAACAACAACAACAACTACTACTACTACTAGTACTACTACTACTACAACCACTACTACTACTACTACAACTGCTACTTTTACTATAACTACTATGACTATAACTACAACTACTTCTACGACTACTGCTACTGCTACTAATACTATAACTACTACTACTATCACTACTACTACTATTACTTCTACTACTCTTACTACTGCTACCACTAATATTACTACTATTACTACCACTACTACTACTTCTCCTACTACAACTACTACTAATAATGCCGCTGCTGTTGCTAATACTACTACTACTATTGCTGCTACTGCTACTGCTACTTCTACTACCACTACTATGGCTACTACTACTACCACAACAACAACAACTGCGACTGCTACTAATGCTACCACCACATCTACTGATACTGCCACGATTTCTTCTACTACTTCTACTACTTTTACCGCTATCGCTTCTACTGCTACTTCTACCACTACTACTATTACTATTGCTACAACTACTGCTACAGCTACTACTACTACTACTTCTCCTACTTCCTCTGCTGCTGCTGCTACGATAGCTACTACTAGTTCTACTACTACCGTTGCTACAACTATTGCTACTACTACCTCGACTACTAAAACTACTACTACTACTTCTACTCCTACTACTTTTGTTACTGTTGGTTCTGCTATTACTACGACTGCTGCAACTACAACTTCTACAAAAATTGCTCGAACTACTACAACTGCTACTACTAGAACTCCCACTACTACTGCTACTATGACAACAACTGCTATTGCTCCTACTGCTAGGACTACTACTCCCGCAACTGCTGCAGCTCATGCTACTACTACTACTACCTCAACTGGTATTATGGATACTCGAACTACTCCAACTACTATTGCTACTTCTACTACTACTACTATTGTTATTATTCCTACTACTACAACTACTGCTTAGACTGCTGCTACTACTCCAACTACTATTACTACTTCCTTTGGTACATTCACTATTACTTCTTTTACTGCTACTGCTACTACTATTACTAAAACTTCTGCTAATACTATGACTACTACAACTACTGCAACTTGTGCTATACCTATAACATCTACTACAACTACAACTACTACTACTTCTTCTATTACTACTTCGCCTACAACTATTGCTACAACTACTACTACATCTACCACTACTGCTACTATGACTACAACTACTACGACTACTATTACTTCGACTGCTGATACTACTGTGCCTACTACTATTACTGCTACTTTTGCTACTACTGCTACTTCTACTACTGCCTGTACTACTTCTTTTACTACTACATCTACTACTACTGTTACAACAACTACAACTACTATGGTGACTAACACTATGACTACTACTACTACCACTACTACTTCTACAGCTACTACTACTACTGCTACTGCTACTACTACTACAATTTCTACTACTACTACTGCCGCCACTACTACTACTACGACTACTGCTACACTAATACTGCCATTGCTGTCACCGCTACTACTACAACTACGATTGCTTCTACTACTATTACAACTACTAAGACTACTACTACTACTACTATAACTAGAAACAACAACACCTACTACTACTACAATCACTACTACTCTTTCTTCTCCTACAACAATGATAATAACTACTATTACTACTTCTCTTACTACTACTACTATAGCTGATACTGCTACTGCTACAACTACAGCTATT
Source organism: Trichopus zeylanicus subsp. travancoricus (assembly GCA_005019695.1). Lineage (NCBI taxonomy): Eukaryota > Viridiplantae > Streptophyta > Magnoliopsida > Dioscoreales > Dioscoreaceae > Trichopus > Trichopus zeylanicus. The sequence continues at coordinate 337 of RXID01015701.1, read as the reverse complement.
GCTACTACTACTGCTGCTAATACTCCCTCTACTACGACTACTACTGCTGCCATTACCACTTCTGCTACTACTACTGCTACTGCTTCTACTACAATAACTACAAATACTACTTCAACTACTTCTGTTACAACTATTACTACCACTCCTGCTGATGCTGCTACTACTGCTACTACTACTGCTACTATTACTAGTACTACTACTACTACAGCTACGACTACTGCTACTGCTACTACTACTACTGCTTCTACTACAACTACCACTAGTGCTACTAATACTACATCTGCTTCCCTTACTATTGCTGCTGCTGCTGCTACCACCACCACTACTACTACTACTA
>RXID01015700.1:0-15088 GCA_005019695.1 Trichopus zeylanicus subsp. travancoricus | reverse complement strand
TTGTTGTAGTAGAATTTATAGTTGGAGTATTAGGAGTAATAGTAGTAGAAGTAGTAGCAATTGTAGCAGCTATAGTAGTTGTTGTTGTAATTGTAGTAGTAGTACTAGTAGTAGTAGTAATTTGGGTAGTAGTAGCAATAGTAATCGTAGTTGTATTTGTAGTAGTCATATTAGCAGTAGTTGTACGAGTAGAAGTAGTAGTAGTTGTGGTAGTCGCGGTAGTCGTAGTAGTAGTAGCAGTAGTAGTAGAAGTAATAGTAATAGTAGTAATTTTAGTTGTAGTTGTAGTAGTAGTAGTAGTAGCTGTAGTAGTAGTAGTTGTTGTTATTATTGTAGTAGTAGTAGTTGTTATTGTTGTTGTTGTTGTTGTTTGTTGTTTTTTTTTTTGTAAGTAGTATTAGTAGTGGCAGAAGTAGTAGCAGCAGTAGTGTAGTAATTACGTCGTAGTAGTAGTGGCAAACTACATTAGAATTAGTAGTAGCTAGTACTGATCTATTAGTAGTTAGTAGAAGTAGTAATAGTTCGTATGCAGTCGTAGAGTGATAGTTGTATGCAATTAGAATTAGTAATAATTGTCACTGTCGTAGATATTGTAAGTAGGGGTAGAAAGAGTGCAGTAGTCGCCGCCGTGTAGTAGTAGTTGTAGTAGTAGATGTAGAAGTAGTTATAGTAGTAGTAGCAGTACAAGTGGCACTTGTGGTAAGAGCTGTAGCAGCTATAGTAGTAGTTGTTATAGTTATTGTTGGAGTAGTAGTTGCCAGAGTAGTAGTAGTAGTACGAGTAGTAATAGTAGTAGTAGCAGTAGTAGTAGTTGTATTCATCATAGTGGTAGTAGTAGTAATAGTTGTAGGAGTAGCAGTAGTAGCAGTAGTAGCAGTAGTAGTCATAGTAGTAGTAGTAGTTATAGTAGTAGCCGTATTAGCGGAAGTAGAACTAGTAGTAGTTGTAGTTGTAATAGTAGCAGGAGTAGTAGTAGTGCTAGTAGTAGTTGTTGTAGTAGTTGTAGTTGTTGAGGTAGTAGTGTAGTAGTAGTAGTAGCAGCAGCAGCAGCAGTTGTAGTCGAAGTGGTAGTAGCAGTAGTAGTTATTGTAGTAGTAGTAGAAGTAGTAGCAGCAGTAGTAGTAGTAGTGGTGGTCATAGTAGTAGTCATAGTACAAGTAGTAGTAGAAGTCATTGTGCTAGTAGTAGTAGTTGTTGTTGTTGTTGTTGTTGTAGTAGTAGTAGTAGTAGTAGTAGTAGTGGTATTAGTATTAGTTGCAAGAATAGGAGTATTAATAGCAGATGTATTTGCAATAATAGTAGTAGTAGAAGCAATAGTGGTTGTAGCTATTGTGGTAGTAGTATTAGTTGAAGTTGTAGTGGGAATAGTAGTTATAGTAGCAGAAGTAGCAGGACTACTTGTTGGAGTAGTAGTAGTACTTATGGTAGTAATAGGAGTAGTTGTAGTAGCGGTAGTAGCGGTAGTAGTAGTAGTAGCCTCAGTTGTAGTAGTAGTAGTAGCCACAGTTGTAGCAGTAGTAGTGGTAGCAGTTGCAGTAGAAGTGTTAGTAATTGTAATAATAGTATCAGTTGCAGCAGTAGTAGTAAAAGGAGTAGTAGTAGAAGTAATAGTAGAAGTAGTAGTAGTAGTAGTAGTAGCAGGAGTACTTGTTGAAGTAGTAGTAGTACTTATAGTAGTAATAGGAGTAGCTGTAGTAGTGGTAGTACAAGTGGTAATAGTAGTAGTAGTAGTAGTGGTAACAGTTGTAGTAGAAGTGTTAGTAATTGTAATAATAGTATCAGTTGCAGCAGTAGTAGTAATGGAAATAGCATTAGTAGTCATAGTTTTAGCAGTAGTAATTGCAGTTGCTGTAGTAGCTGCTGTAGCTATAGTAGTAGATGAAGTAGTAGCAACAATAATAGTAATGGCAGTAGTAGTAGCAGTAGCAGTTGTAGTAGCAATAGTAGCTATAGTAACAATAGTAGTTGTTATTGGTATAGTAGCCGTGGCAGTAGTTGCTATAGTAGCAGTAGTTGTTGTTGTAGTAGTCAGAGTAGTGAAATTAGCAGCAGCAGCCATAGTATTAGTAGCAGTAGCAGCTGTAGTAGCAATAGTAGCTATAGTAACAATAGTAGTTGTTATTGGTATAGTAGCCGTGGCAGTAGTTGCTATAGTAGCTGTAGTTGTTGTTGTAGTAGTCGGAGTAGTGAAATTAGCAGCAGCAGCCGTAGTATTAGTAGTAGTACTAGCAGTAGCAGCAGCAGCATTAGTAGTATTAGTTGTAGCAGCAATAGTGTTAGAAGTAATTATAGTAGTAGTAGCAATAGCAGCAGTAGCAATAGTAGTAGTGGCAGCCACAACAGGAGTAGTGGTGGTAGTAGCAGTTATACTAGTAGTAGTAGTAGCAGCAACAATAGTAGTAGCTGTGGGAGCAGCAGCAGCAGCAGTAGTAGCAGTAAAAGTTGTTATAGTAGTAGTAGTAGTGTTAGCCGTAGTAGTAGTAGTTGTTGTATTAATAGTAGTAGTAGCAGTAGTAGGAGGAGGAAGAGGAGTCGTAGTAGTAGCAGTAGTATTATCAATAGTGGCAACAACAGCAGTAGTAGTTGCAGTATTAGTAGTGGTGGTAGTAATTGTAGTAGAAATAGTATTACTAGTAGAAGCAACAGCAGTGGTAGTAGAAGTAGTAGTAGGATAAGTTGTTGTAGTAGTAGTAGTAGTGGAAGTAGCAGCAGCAACAACAATAGTAGTAGTATCAGTAGTAGTAGTTGTTGTAGTATCAGCAGCATTAGTGGAAGAAGTAGTAGTAGTAGTAGAAGTAGTATTTGCAACATTAGTGGTAGAAATAGCAGTAGTAGCAGCAACATTAGTGGTAGAAGTAGCAGTAGTTGTAGTAGTAGTAGTAGCGGGAGAAATAGGAGTAGTAGTAGAAGTAGTAGTACTAGTAGTAGTAGTAGTAGTAGTAATAGTAGTAGTAGTAGTAGTTGCAATAGTAGTGCTAGTAGCTGTCGTAGTGGCAATAGTTGAAGTACTACTAGTAGTAATTATCCTCGTAGTAGTAGTTATAGTAGTAGTAGAAATACAAGTAGCAGCAATAGCAGTAGCAGTAGTACTATTAGTAGAAGTAGTTGTAGCAATAGGAGTAGTAATATGAGTAATAGTAGTAGTAGTGGTAGTGGTGGTATTAGTTGTTATAGGTATAGTAATATGAGCAATAATCATAGTAGTAGTAGTAGTAGCAATAGTAGTAGTAGTGGTAGTTGCAGTAGTAGTAGCAGTCATAGTTTAGTAGTAGTAGTAGTAGCAATTGTAGTATTAGTAGTAGAAATAGCAGTAGCAGTAGTACTAGTAGTAGTCATAGAAGAAATTGCAGTAGCAGTAGTACTAGTAGTAGTAGTACTCATCGTAATATTCGTAGTGGTCATTATAGTAGAAGCAGCAGTAGCAATTGCAGTAGCAATAGCAATAGTAGTAGCCATAGTAGTAGTAGTATCAGTATTAATTGTAGTAGTAGTCGTAGTAGAAATAGTAGTAGCGGTCGTTGTTATAGTAGTAGTAGTTGTTGTTGTAGTAGCAACATTAGTAGTATTAGAAGTAGCAGGAGTAGTAGTTGTGGTGGTAGAAATAGTAGTAGTAGTAGAAGTAGTAGTAGTAGTAGTAGTAGTAGTAGTAGTTGTTGTTGTTGTTGTTGTTGTAGTAATAGTAGCAGCAGTAGTAGAAATAGTATTAGTTGTAGAAGAAGCAGCCGAAGTCTATCTTACTAGTAGTTGCAGAAGTAGTGGTAGTAGTAGGATAGGTAGTAGGAGTAATAGTAGTAGAAGAAGCAGCAACAATAGTAGTACTAGCAGTAGTAGTAGTTGTGGTTGTAGTAATAGTAGCATTAGAAGCTGCAACAATAGCAATAGTAGTAGTATTGGTAGTAGTAGTAGCATTATTAGTAGCATTAGTGGTAGAAGTAGTAGTAGTAGCAATAGTAGTAGTAGTAGTGGTAGTAGGAGTAGCAGTAGTAGTAGCAGTAGTAGTAGCAGTAGTAGTAGTGACAGCAGTGGTAGTACTAGTCATCGCAGCAGCAGCAGTAGAAACAACACTTGTGCTATTAGTAGTTGTAGTAGCAGCTGTAGTAGTAGTAGAGATTGTAGTAGCTGTAGTGGTAGTAGTTGCAGTAGTAATAGTAGAAGTAGTGGTAGCAGTAGCAGTAATTGCAACAGTAACAATTGCAGTAGTTGTTGTTGTTGTAGCAGTAGCTGTAGGAGTAGTAGTAATAGTAGTAGAAGCAATATTTGTAGCAATAGCAAGCGTAGCCATAGTATTACTTGTGCTAGTAGTAGTAGTAGTAGTAGTAGTAGTAGTAGTAGTAGTAGTAGTAGTAGTGGTAGTAGTAGTAGTAGTAGTACTTATAGTAGTAGCCTCAGTAGTAGTAGTAGTGGTAGTAGCAATAGTAACAGTAGTAGTAGTAGTAGCAATAGTAGTAGAAGTAGTATTACTTGTAGTAGTAGCAGTAGTAGCCTCAGTAGTTATAGCAATAGTAGTAGTAGTACTGGTAGTAGTAATAGTAGTAGCCTCAGTAGTAGTAGTAGTTGTAGTAGTAGAAGTAGTAGCAACAACCATAGAAATAGTTGTTGTAGCAACAGCATAAGCAGTAGCAGTAGTAGTAGTAGCGGAAGAAGTAATAGTTGTTGTGGTAGTAGTAGTAATAGTAGTGCGGTAGCAGTAACAGTTGTTGTGGTAGTAGTAAGAGTAGTAGTAGTCATAGTAATAGACGTAGCAACAATATTAGTAGTTGATGTTGTAGTCGTAGTAGTAGTAGTAGTAGCAGTAGTAGCAGTAGTAGAAGTAATAGTAGTAGTAGCAGTGGGAGCCATGGTAGCAGTAGTAGTAATAGTGTTAGCGATAGTATACTAGTAGCAGTAGCAGTAGTAGTAACAGTAGTTCTAGTAGTCGTGGTATTATTAATAGTAATAGTTGTATTACTAGTAGTAGTATTAATAGTAGTTGCAGTTATAGTACTAGTTGTTGCAGTAGTAGTAGTAGTAGCAGGGGTAGTGGTAGTAGTAATCATAGTAGTAGTAGTGGTAGTAGTAGTTGTAGCTGTAGTAGAAGTAGTGGTTGTAGTAGTAGTAGTTGTAGTAGTAGTAGCAGTAGTAGTAGTTTCGGTATCAGTAGTAGTAGTAGTTGTTGTTGTTGTTGTTGTGGTTGTTGTAGGAGTAGTAGTAGCAACAATAGTGGTAGTAGAAGTAGTAGTAGTACTAGGAGTAGAAGTAGTAGTAGTGGGAGGAGTAGAAGTAGTATAGCTGTAAAAGTAGTTGCAGTAGTAGTAGTAGTAGTAGTAGTAGTCGTAGTAGTTATAAGTAGTATTAGTAGTAGTAGTAAATAATAGTTAGGATTAGTCGTAGCCGGAGTAAGAAGTAGTCGGTCGTCGTAAGGAGTACGAGTGGTAGCCATATGAGCAGTTGTCGGATTAGACTTTGTAGTAGTTGTGTAGTAGTGTATGTTTGTGTAAGTATAGTAATAGTCATAGTAATGAGTAGTAGTTGTTGATAGCAATAGGAGTTTGTGGTGTAGTCCGTAGGAGTAGTAGTAGTATTAGTAGTATAATAGTATCAAAAGCAGTAGGAGTAGTAGTAGTTCAAGTTGAAGTAGTAGTAGTGGTAGCAGCAGTAGTAGTAGTACTAGTAGTGGTAATTGTGGCAGTTGTAGGAGCAGCATTAATTCTAGTATTAGTGCTTGTAGTAGTAGTGTCCTAGTCATAGCAGCAGCAGTATTAGTAGTAGTCATAGTAGTAGTAGCCATAGTAGTAGCAGTAGTAGTTGTTGTTGTTGCTGCTGCGATCGTCGTATTAGTCGTAGTCGTATTAATAGTTGTAGTAGTAGTATTAGTATTAGTAGTAGCAGTAGTTGTAGCAGCAGCAGTAGTAGTATTGGTAGGAGTAGTAGTAGTAGTAATAGTAGTAGTAGTAGTAGGTGTAGTAGTAGTAGTACTAGTAGTTGTACTAGTGCTTGCAGTAGTAGTACTAGTAGTTGTCGTAGTGGCACTAGTAGCAGTAGTAGTTGTTGTACTAGTCATAGTAGTACTAAAAGTGACAGTAGTTGTAGGAGTAGTTGTTGTAGTAGTAGTAGTGGTATTAGTAGAGGTAGCAGTAGCAGTAGTAGTAGTAGTCGCAAGAGTTACAGCAGTATTAGTGGTAGTAATAGTAGTAGTAGGAGTAATAGTAGTGGTAGTAGTATTAGTAATTGTAGTACTAGTAGTTGTAGTAGTAGTGTAGTAGTAGCAGCGTTTGTAGTGGTAGTAGTAGTGATAGTAGTAGTAGTAGCAAGAGTAGATGTAGTCACAGGAGTAGTAGTAGATGTAGCAGTAGTAGTAGTAGTAGTAGTAGTAGTAGTAGTAGGCTGAGTAGCAATGGCAGCTGCAACAGAAGAAGCAATAGTAGTAGTAGCTGTATTAGTAGTTATTGAGGTGGTGGTGGTGGTGGTGGTGGTGGTGGTAGTAGTAGTTGTAGTCGTATTAGCAGTAGCAGTACTTGTTGTAGTAGTTGTGGTTGTATTAGTACTAATAGCAGTACTTGTAGTAATAGAAGTAATAGTAGTAGTTGTTGGTATTGTATCTGTAGTAGCTATAGTTGTAGTAGCAGTAGTAGCGGCAGCAGTAGTAGTAGTAATAGTAATTATAGTAGGAGTTGTAGCAGTAGTAGTTGTACTCGTAGTAGTAGCAGTAGTAATTGTAGTAGTAGTAGCAATAGCAGAAGTAGTAGTAGATGTAGTAGTAGCAATAGTAGTAGGTGCTGTAACAGCAATAGTAGTGGTAGTGGTAGCAGCAGTAGTAGTAGTAGCAGCAGTAGCCGCAATAGTAGCAGCAGCAGTAGGAATAGTGGAGGAGTAGTAGTTGTTGTATTAGTACTAGCATTAGTTGTAATTGTAGTAGTTGTAGGAGTAGTAGTTGTAGTAGTAGTAGTAGCATTAGAAGTAATTTTAGTAGTAGTAGTAGTAGTAGTAGTAGTAATCGGTGGAGTAGTAGTAGCAGTAGCACTAGTAGAAGCAATAATAGTATTGCTAGTAGTAGTAGTAGTAGTAGGAGTTGAAGTAATAGTAGAAGTAGTAGTAGTAGTAGTAGTAGTAGTAGTAGTAGTAGTAGTAGTAATAGTAGTAGTAGAAGTAGTTGTACTAGTTGCAGTAGTGGAATGTGTAGGAGTTGGAGTAGTAGTGGTTGAAGTAGGATTAGTAGTAGTTGTTGCAAAAGTAGTAGTAAGAGTGGGAGTAGTGGTAGAACTATTTGTAGTACTAGTAGCAGTAGCAGTTGTAGTAGTAGTAGGACTAGTAGTTGATGTAGTAGTAATATTAGCAGTTGTAGTCGTAGCACTAGTAGTAGTAGTTGCCATAGTGGAAGTAGTTGTAGTAGTATTAGGAGCAGTAGTATAAGTATATGTTGGAGTAGGAGTCGTAGAAGCATTAGTAGTAGTAGTACTAGAGTAGTAGAGTAGGAGTAGGAGTAGGAGTAGTAGTAGTATTAGTAGTTGTGGTAGGAGAATTTGTACTAATTATAGTAGTAGTAGTAATAGTTATAGTAGTAGGAGTAGTTGTAACAGTACAAGTTGTGGTACTAATCGTAGGAGTAGTAGTCGTATTAGCAGTTGTAATAGTAGTAGTAGGAGTAGTAGTAGTTGAAGTAGCAGTAGTAGTAGTGGTAGCAACAGTAGTAGTAGTATTAATAGTGATAATAGTAGTAGTCGTAGGAGTAGTAGTAATTCTAGCAGTAGTACTTGTAGTAGTAGTGTAGTAGTAGCAGCCGTGGCGGTAGTAGTAGTAGCCATTGTAGTAGTAGTCATAGTTGAAATAGTAGTAGTACCAGTAGTAGTAGTAGTAGTAGTAGTAGTCCTACTAGTAGTAGTAGTTATTGTTGTTGTTGTAGTAGTAGTAGTAGTATTTATTGTATTAGTTGCAGTAGTAGTAGTATTAGAAGTAGTAGTAATAGTAGTGGTAGTAGTAGGTGTAGTAGGTGTAGTAGTACTAGTAATACTAGTAGTACTAGTAGTACTAGTGGTGGCTGCAGTAGTAATACTAGTAGTTACTGTAGTGGCAGTAGTAGTAGTAGTTGTTGTTGTAGTGGTAGTAGTAGAAGCATTAGTAGTAGTAGTAGTAGTAGAGTAGTATTAGAAGTAGCAGTTGTAGTTGTAGTAGTAGCTATAGTTGTAGTAGAATTAGTAGTAGTAGTATTATCAGTAGTAGTAGTACTTGTAGCATTAGCAGTAGCAATGGAAGTATTAGTAGCAATAGTAGCTGTAAAAGTAGTTGTTGTATCAGTAGTCATCGTAGTAGTAGTAGTGGTAGTAGCAGTAGTTGTTGTAACAGCAGTACTAGAAGTAGTGGTTGTGGAAGTAGTATAGTACTATTAGTACTAGCGGTATTAGTAGTTGTGGTAGGAGAATTTGTAGTAATTGTTGTATTAGTAGTAATATTCGTAATAGTAGCAGTAGTTGTAGTAGCAGTAGGAGTTATGGTAGTAGTCATAGGAGTAGTAGTCGTATTAGTAGTAGTAATAATAGTAGTAGGAGTAGCTGTGGTTGAAGTGGAAGTAGTAGTGGTAGTAGTGGTAGTAGTAGTAATAGTATTAGTAGTGGTAATAGTAGTAGTTGTAGGAATAGTAGTTATTCTAGTAGTAGTGCATGTAGTAGTAGTGTAGTTGTAGTAGCAGTAGTAGTAGTAGTAGTAGTCATGTAGTAGTAGTAGTAGCAGTAGTAGTAGTAGTTGTTGTTGTAGTATTAGTAGTAGTCGTATTAGTAGTAGTAGTAGTATTGGTAGCAGTAGTAGTACTAGTCGGAAAAGTAGTAATAATAGTTGTAATAGTAGTAGTTGTCGTAATTGGGGTTGTAGTTGTTGGAGTAGGGGTAGTAGTGGTAGTAGGACTAGTAGTAGTAATGGGAGTTGGAGTACGAGTAGTAGCGACAGTTCTAGTGGTAGTGGTTGGAGTAAAAGTAGTAGTAGTAGGAGTTGGAGCAGGAATAGTTGTAGTAGTAGTGTTAGTAGTAGTAGTAGGAGGAGGAGGAGTAGCAGTAGTAGGAGTAGTAGTAGTTGCAGTTGTACTAGTAGTAGAAGTAGGAGCAACAACAGTAGTAGTAGTTTGTAGATTAGTAGTAGTAGTGGTGGTTGTAATAGGAACAGAAATAGTAGTAGCAGTAGTAGTAGCGGAAGGCGTTACATTGGTAGTAGCAGTAGTAGTAACTGTAATGGAAGACATTATCATAGTAGTAGCTATAGCAGTAGAAGTAGTAACAGTAGTAGGAGGTATAGTAGTTGTAGTAGTAGTACCTGTAGTAGTTGCAGTAGCAGTAGCAGTAGCAGTAGGAGTTATAGTTGTAGTAGTAGTAGTAGTAGTAGTTATTGTTGTTGTTGTAATTATAGCATTAGTAGTAGTAGTAGTTTTTGCTGTAGTAACAGCAGTAGTACGAGTTGAAGTAGTAGAAGTAGTAGCAGTAGGAGTAATATTAGTGCTAGTAATTGTGGTAGTAGTAGTGCGAGTTGGTGCTAGAGTAATAGTAGTAGTAGGAGTAGTAGCAGCAGTCGTAGGAGTAGGAGTAGGAATAGTAGTAGTCGTAGTAGTAGCAGCAGTAATGGTGGTCGTTGTAGTAGTAATAGTAATAGTAGTAGTTGTAGTAGAAGAAGCAGCAGCTATAGTCATAGAAGTAGTTGTAGTTGTAGTAGTATTAGTAGTAATAGTAGTAGAAGCAGTAGAGTAGTAGTTGTAGTAGGAGCCACAGCAATAGTGGAAGCAGTAGAGTAGTAGTTGTAGTAGTAGCTACAGCAGCAATAGTAGTAGTTGTAGTCGTTGTTGTTGTAGCAGCAGTGGCAATTGTAATATTAGCAATAGAGGCAACAACAATAGTAGTAGTAGTAGTAGTAGTAGAAGCAGTAGTATTGGTAGTAGTAATAAGACAAGTAGTAGTAAGACCAGTAGTAGAAGTAGCAGTATTATCTTTAGTAGTAGGAGCAACAGTAGAAGTAGCAGCAATAGCAGCAGTAGAAGTAGCAGCAGAAGTTGTAGTAACAGCTTCAACAACAATAGGATTAGGAGTGCCTATAGTAGGAGCAGGAGTAGTAGTAGTAGTAGCAAGAGCAGGAAAAGGTGTCGAAGAAGTAATAATAGCAGCAACAGTTGTGGAAGTGATAGTAGTAGTAGGAGGAGTCTAAGTAGCGGCAGTAGTAGTAGCAAGAGTAGGTGTAGTGGCAGTAGTGGTAGCAGTAGGAGTAGGATTAATAGTAGTAATTCTGTTGCCACTACTACTACTGCTGTTGTTACTACTACTAATGCTACTTCTACTTCTACTACTACAACAACAACAACTACTACTACTGCTACTACTACTAGAATTTCTATTACTACTACTACAACAAGAACAATTACTACTATTACTACTAGAATTTCTATTACTACTGCTACAATTTCTGCAACGACAATGACTGCAACTATGACTTCTACTGCTAATAATACTACAACTAGTACTACTTTCATTGCTAATACTATATCTACAACAGCTATAGCTTCTACTCAAATACAACATCTCCTTTTACTACTTCTGCTACGACTCCAGCTACTACTACTACCACTACGATAGCTTCTAGTACTACTACTACTACTGCTACTAAAACTACGACTACTATGACTACTACAGCTACTACTACTGCTGCAGCTTATACTACTACTACGTCTCCTACCACTACTATTTCTGCTACTACTTTTGTCACTACAACTACTACTCCAACTCCTACTACGGCTAATACTACTGCTACCACTAGTACAACTACTACGGCTACTACTACTACCACTACTACTACTACCACCACTACTACTACTACTTCTACTTCAACTACTACTACTAAAACTACTGTCATTACTTCTACAACTACTGCTACTACGACTCTAACAACTACAACTACTACTACTGCTGTTACTACTACTGTTGCTACTACTACTACTACTACTACTACTACTACTACTAATACAATTACTACTTATGCAGCTACCACTACTACTACTGCTGCTACTGCTACAACAACCCTTATCCTACTACTACTACTTCTGGTACTACTATTGCTACTACTAATACTACTGTTACTGCTACTACTGCTGCTGCTACAACCACTAATGGCACTTCTACTACTACTGCTACGCTAGTACTATAGCTCCTGCTACCGTTACTACTGCTACTACAATTGTTGCTACAAAAACTAATGCTACGACAACGGCAACTACTACAACAACAACTACTATTATAACTACCATGGCTCCTACTACTGATCCTACCACTGTTACTGCGACTACTTCTGCTACTACTATTACCTCACCTACTAAAATTACTAACCCAACTACTACTCCTACTAAAACTACTGCTACTACTACTACTTCTGCTACTAGTTGTATTACCACCACTACTACTACTACTGCAACTACTACAACTCCTATTACTGCCACTACTACTACTACTTCAACTATTATGGGTACTACTGCTACTACTATTACTACGACAGCTACTACGGCTATTACAACAACAACTACAACTACTATTGCTGCTATTGCTGCCATTTCTACTACTCTACTGCTGCCATAACATCTACTACTACTACAACAACTGCTACTACTATTACTACTTGTCGTCCTACTACTACTACTGTTACAACTACTACTACTGGTACCACTACAAATGTCACTAGTACTACCACCACTACAACTTCTATAACAACAACTACTACTATAGCTACGACTACTACTTCTACTACAATAACAACAACTAGTACTACTGTTAAAACTAATACAACTTCTATAACAACAACTACTACTACTGCTACGACTACGACTACTACTACTGCTAATACTACTGCAATTTCTGCTACTAATACTACAACTACTAGTACTACCGCGACTATTACTGCTACTATAACTACTGTCGTGCTACTGCTACTACTACTACAGCAGCAGGTGCTACTGCTACTATTGCAACAACTACTACTACAGCTATTGCTTCTATTGCAGCCACTACTGCCACTGCTACCACTACTGCTACTACTGGACTACATCTATTGGTACCACCATGACTACTACTACCACTACTGCTGCTGCTGCTACAACTATTATAGCTACTACTACTGCTGCTACTACTATTGCTACTATTCTTGCTTCTACTACTAGTCCTACTACTACTACTACGGCTTCCACTACGACAACTACTATTACTACTACAACTACAACTACTACTACTGTTGCTACTACTACTACTACCAGTGCAACTACTAGAACTTCTACTACTAGTACTACTACTAGTACTACTACTACTTTTGTAACTGCTAGAACTTCTACCACTTCAATTTCTACTCGTACTACTCCTACTAATACTTCTGCCTACTACTAATACTACTACCACTTCTACTACTACTACAACTTACTAGTACTACTGCTCTTACTACTTCTACTACTCCCCCAGCATCTACTTCAGATATTAGTACAACTGCTGCTGCTGCTGCTACTGCTAGTACTATTGCTACTACTACTACTCCTACCATTACAACTGCTACTACTACTACTATTACAATTAGTACTACTACTACTATTACAACAACTCTTACTTTAATAACTACTACTACTCGTACTGCACTACTACTACTATGACTACTACTCCTACGAGGACTCTCCAACTACTACTCCTACTCCCACACCTATTCCTACGACTACTGCTACTAGTATTATTACTTCAACTACACCTTGTACAAACACTACTACTGCTACTCCTATAGCCACTACTACTAATATTGTTGTTGCTGTTGTTGTTGTTGTTGCTGCTACTACTACTACTACTACTACTACTACTACTACTACTACTACTACTACTACTACTACGCCTACTACTACTCTTGCAACTTCCTCAACAACTACCACTGCTACTTCTACAACTACTACTACTGATATTGCTACTATTACTACTACAACTACTACTATTGCTACTATTGCTACTACTACTACACCTACTACAACTGCCACTGCTACTACAGCTAGTACGTCGACAACTACTATTGCCACTACTATTGCTGGTGACAACTCCTCCTACGACAACTTCTGCTACTACTATACTACTTCGGAAACTAAAATTACTACAACTTCTACTGCTACTACTACAGCAGCTGCTACAACAACTACTACTGCTAATACCACTACTTCTAATACTATTACTACTACAACTACTACTAATACTTTTACTACTACTAGTAGTACTACTATTTCTACTACTCATACTTCTACTACGACAATTACTACTACTTCTTCAACTACTATTGCTACTACTACTACTCCAACTACTATCGATACTACTACGCCTTCTAATAATATTACTACTAGCACAACGGCGACTACTACCACTACTACCATTACTACTACCACTACTACTACTAATGCTACTACTGCTACAACTACTGCTAAGACTACTCACTACTACTACTACTCTGGCTATTAATACTACTACTACTACTACTACTACTAGTACCCCTAATACTCCTACTACTAATACTACTGTTACAATCACTACTACTATTACTACTACTTGTACTACTATTTCTGCTACTACTACTGAAAGTTCTACTCCTTTACCTACTCCTACTAATAGTACTCTGACTGCAGCTAGTACTACTAGTAGTAGTAGTAGTCGTAGTAGTAGTACTACTAGTACTACTACTACGACTACTACTACTATACTACTGTTACTACTATTACAATTTCTGCTACTAATACTGCTGTCGCTAGTACTATTGCTATTATTACTACTACTGCTGTTATTGCTGCTGCTACAACTACTACTACTACGACTACTACAACTTCAACAACAACAACAACAAAAACTACTACTACTACTACTACTACTACTACAACAACTACTACTACTACTACTGCAATTTCTGCTACCAATACTACTGCTAATACTACTTCTGCTACTATTACTATTACTACTACTATGGCCAGTGTACTGCAACTACTATTTCTGCCAGTTCTATTACTACTACTTCTGTCAGTGTTAGTACTACTACTACTACTAGTAATACTACTGCAACTACTTCAGCTACTACTACTGCTACTAATACTACTACTAATACTACTACTACTCTTGTTGTTGCTTATACTACTGCTACTACTACTACTACTACTACTACTATGACTACTACTACCACTACTACAACAACAACAACAACAATTAATACTACTACTACTATTACTACACATACTATGACCACTGCCACTGCTACTACTACTATTGCTTCTCCTACTACTACTGCTGCTGCTACTATTTTTGTCACTACTGCTACTATTGCTACTACTATAGCTACTGCTGCTGCTGCTACTTTTAATATTACAGCTACTACTACTATAACTATGACTACTACTACTACTACTGCTACTACTGCTGCTACTGTTGCCATTACTAGCACTACTACGATTGCTATTACTGCGACTACTTCTACAACTATTACAATTACTACTACTACTACTACTTCTGCTACAACTTCCACTATGACTACTACTAATTCTAATATAAGTACTACTACTCCTACTACTACTACAACAACAACTATGACTACTACAACTAATACTACTATTGCTTTTAGAACTACCACTACTAGTATGAAAACAACTACTACTTCTACCACTACTACTATTACGATTTCTACTGCTACTACTGCTACTTCGGCTATTGCTACTCCTACTATTACAGCTAGTACAGCAGCTGCTGCCTCTACTACGGCTACTACAACTGCTACTATTGCTAGCACTATTACTACAACAATTGCTGCTTCTACTACTACTAAAATTACTACCGCTACAACAACAACTACTACTACTGCTATTGCAACTAGTAATTTTATTACTACTAATGCTACTACTACTACTAATACTACTGCCCCTTCTACCACTACAATCATTGCTACTACTACTGTTGCTGCTATAGCTATTACTACTTCTTCCCCTACTTCAACTTCAGCGACTACTTCTGCTATGGCTACTACTGTTTCTACAATTACTACTACTACTACTACAACTACAACAACAACAACTACTGCTACCAAGACTACTATAACAACTACT
>RXID01015698.1:0-28287 GCA_005019695.1 Trichopus zeylanicus subsp. travancoricus | reverse complement strand
GTGCTACAACTACTACCACTACAACTACTACTTCTACTACCATTCCAACTACTACTTCTACTACTACTGCTACTATGGGCTACTACAATGATCGCCACTACACCTACATTTGCTACAACTCCTACTATAGCTATAACTACTACAACTGCTATCACTAATACTACTACAACTATAGCTACTACTACAAATACTGCAACTACTACTATTATTACTGCTACTACATCGACCTCTCCTACTACTACGACTATAGTTGCTACTAGTAGTACCACTACTACTGCTACTACTGCTACTACTATTGTTGCTGCTACTAATACAACAAGAACTACTGATACTACTTCTCCGACTGCTACTACTACTACTATTGCCACTACTATAACTACTACTACTGTTGCTACTACAACAACAACTACTACTGTTACTACTACTAATACTAATACTATACTGCTACTATTACCAGTACACCATCTTCTGGTGCGACTATGACTACTGCTACTACTAACGCTCCTTCTCCTCCTACTACTACTACTGCTACTACTACCACTACAACTACAACAACAACAACTACTACTACTACTAATACTGCTGCAGCTACTACTGCTACTACTACTACTACTACAACAACAACAACTACTACTACAACTACAATGCTACTGCTCATGCTGCTGCAACAACTACTCCTACTTTTCCTACTACTACTATTGTTGATACCACTATTGCTACTACTATTATAGCAATTAGTTCTTCTACAAGTACTGCAGCTACTACAACGGCTATACTACTGCTGCTACTACAACTGCAACAATAACTGCTACTGCTATTATTGCTACTTCTATTACTACTAGTTCTCCAACAACTACTACTACTATTGCTACTGCTAGTACCCTGAATACTAAAACTACTAATACTACTACTACTATTCCTACTACTACTACGAGCACTACAACTACAGCTACTACTGCTACTTCAACTAATACTACCACTACTACTACTACTACTATTTCTACTACTACTGCTTCGCTTACTACTATTACTACTGCAACATCTACTACCACTACTATAACTAATACTACTCGAACAATAACACCACTACTACTACTACTACAATAACTATTACTACTACCACTACTACTACAACTACTACTATGACTACTGCGGCTGCTACAACTGCTACTTCTACTACGGATAAATATTACTGTTTTTGCGGCTACCACAACTACTACAACTACAGCTACTATTACTACTACTTCTGGTACAACCACTACTACTGCTACTACTACAACAATAACAACAACAACTACTACTACTACTACTGCCACTATTACGACTACTAACAATACTAAATCTACTACTACTACTCCTGCTGCTACTACTACTATTGCAACTGCTAGCACTACTACTAGTTCTACTACTACTACTTATCATATTACTACTACTACAGCCGCTACTTCTCTTACTACAACTACTCCTACTAAAACAACTACAACTGCTACTACTACTACTACTACTACTACTACCACCACCACCACCACCACCACCACAACTACTACTACAATTACTTCTACTATTGCCACAGCTACTATTATTGCTACCACTACCACTCCTCCTCCTCCTCCTCCTACTACTGCTGCTATTACTACTAGTACTGCAAGTATTACTACTACTGCTGCTACTACTGCTACTACTGCTGTTGCAACAACTGCTACTACTACGACTAATACTACTACTACTACTGTTTCTACTGTTGTTACCACTACTACAACTATGACTACTACAATAATAATAATTATTATTATTACTACTGCTGCTACTACTACTGCTACTTCTACTGCTGCTGCTACTACTATTACTATTACTACTACTGCTACTACTACTACTTTGGCTACTTCTATTACTACAGCTACTACTAATACTTTGGCTACTTCTATTACTAAATCTACTACTTTTGCTACTAAAACTAATACTACTCCTAATAATACTATAGCTGCTATTACTACCACTTCTACTACTACTATTACAACTATTACTATTACTATAGCTACTACTACCACAACTACTTATAATGCTATTACTACTATCACTACTACTTCTACTACATCTATTACTTTTACTTTTACTATTGCCACGATAGCTACTACTTCTGCTGTAATTATGGCTACTTTTGCTACTACTGCTACCACTCCTAGTACTGGTACAATGGCTACTCCGGAGTACTACTATTACTACTACTATAGCAACAACTACTACTACTGTTGCTGCCACTACAACTACTACTACTACGGCTACAACTACAACTGCCGTTACTACTATTTCTACGACTACTATTACTACTGCTACTACTACTCCAACTAAAAATACTGCTACTACTAGTCTTATTCTTACTACTTCTACTACAATTACTATTACTTCTACAACTATTACTACTACTGCAAATACTACTACCACTACTTCGAATGCTACTACTGCTACTACAATTACTACTATTACTACTACCACTACTACTACTACTACTATGGCTACTACTGCTACTGCCACTACTACAACTTCCTCTACTACTTTTATTATTGCTACACCACTGCTTCTACTACTTGTTCGACTCCAACTAACACTATCGCTACTACTACAACTACTGTTGCTGCGAATATTACTACAACTACAACACAACAACAACTATTACATCTGCTACTATTACTAATTCTACTACTGCTACAAGTACTACTATAACTTCCACTTCTTCCACTACTATTACTACTACTTTTACTAGTACTTCTACTACAACTGCTATCGCATTTTACAGCTACGATTGCTACTGCTTCTACCACTACTTCAACTGCTACAGCTGCTGCTACTGCTACTGCAATTACTACTACAACAACTACTACATCTACTACTACTACTACTACTGCTACTATTGCTACAACAAATACTACTACTGCTACAACTACTACAATCACGGTTGCTACTGCTTCTTCTATTGCTATTGCTATAACTAACACCACCACCACTACTACTATTACAACTGCAACTACTACAAGTGCTACTAATACAACAACAAACACTACTACTACTGGTACTACTACTACTACTACTACCTCTCCTAAAATAATAGTAACTACTACTACTACTAATGCTACAACTACTGCTAATGCTACAACTACTGCTATTGCTGCTGCTCCTACTACTACTTCCACTACCGATACTACAACTACCGTCACTACTGCTACTTATCCTACTACTATTACACTGCTACTACTATTGCCACTACTACTACCGCTACTCCAACTAATACTACTTCTACTACTAGTATTACTACAACTACTTCTACTACTATTACTACTACTACAACTAGTAGTAGTATTGCTGCTATTGCTACAACTGCTACTACTGCTGCTGCTGCTACTACGGTCGCTATCTTCGGCTACGACTACTTAGACTACGACAACTGCTACTACTACTACTGAAATTACTACTACTACTACTACTACAACTGCATCTACTACTACAGCCACTTGTGCTACTGTTGTTGCTACTACTACTCATGCTACTACTACTACTACTACTACTACTACTATTACTACTGTTAGTACTACTACAACAACTACTACTACCGCAACTAATACTTCTTCTATTACTACTACAACTACCACTACTACTGCAGCTACTAGTACTACTATTACTACTGTTACAGTTACTACTACTACTCTTGCTCCTACTACAACTACTACTATTACTACTACTTCTATTACGACTGCTGCTACAACAACAACTACTACTACAACTAATACCACTACGACTACAACAACGACAATAACAACAACAATAACAACAACTACTACTAGTAGTAGTACTACAACTGCTGCTACTACTACAACTACAACTACTACTACAACCACTACTTCTTCTACTACTACTATTATTCCTAATACTACTACTACTTCTATAGCTACTACTACTACTACTATTGCTGTTGCGTCTACTACTATAGCTACAACTACTACAACAACAACTACTACTACTACGATAAGTACTTATTCTACTACTACAACTATTGTTGCTAATACAACTACTGCTACTTCGGCTACTACCGCTACTACTACTCCCACTACTATAACGGCTAATGCAGCTACTACTACTACTATTACAACTACTCCAGCTACTTCTACAACCAATCCAAATGCTGAAACAGCTACTACAACAACTACAACTACTACTGCCACTACTACTCCTATTAGTACCATGGCTGCTAATACTACTACTCCAACTACTCCTGCTACTAACACTACTACTAATACTGCTACTACTACAACAACTATTGCTACTGCTACTATGACTACTACTACTATAGTTACTACTACTATTGCTGCTACTGCTACTACTACTACTACTACAATGGTTACTACTACTAGCACAACAACTACTACAACAACTATTGCTATTACCTCTCCCACAACAATGATAACTACTACTACCACTACTTCTCGTACAACAACCACAACAACAGCTACTTCTACTGCTACAACAAATGCTAATGTTACTACTACTAGTAGTACTACCTCTACTACCATAACTATTAATACTATTGCTACTACTGCTACTACGACTACAACTACCACTGCTGCTACTACTGCCATGAATGCTACAACAAGTACTACTACTACTACTACTACTACTATAATTGCTACTTCTAATATAGCTACTACTACTTCTATTGCTATTGCTACTACTACTACTATTACTATTACGGACGGTACTACTGCTGCTGCTACAACTACTATTGCGACGATTACTACTACAACCACTTCTACAACAATTACTACTATTTCTACTACTGTTACTGCTACTACTATGACAACTACTACTGCTGCTGCTGTTGTGGTTGCAACTGCTTTTACTACAACTACAGCTACTAGTTTTGCCACAACTAAGATTACTCCTACTACTATTGCTACTGCTACTGCTGCTGCTACTACTACTACTACTGCAACTACTACTAATACTAATACCATTGCTGCTGCTGCTACTCCTACTACTACTACTATTACTACTGCTACTATGTCTGCTATTACTACTACTTCCTTTCCTACTACTACTACTACTTCCACTATTACAAGTACTACTACTGCTACTGCTACTATTGCAACTTCTACTACTACTACTTCTGTGACTACTACTACTTCTACTATTAGAACTACTACTACTACTACACCTAATACTACTACATCTACCATAGCTACTACTAGTACCACTACTACTTCTTCTACTACTGCTGCTACTACTGCTGCTACAATAACTACTGCTACTACTGTTGTTGCTGGTGATGGTACAACTAATATTACTGGTACTAATACTATTGCTACTGCTGCTACTACTACCACTACTACTTCAACTACTACTACAACTACTGCTATTACTACTACTACTACTACTACAAATGATTCTACTAGTTCTGCTACTACTACTACTACTACTACAAATGATTCTACTAGTTCTGCTAGTACTACTACTCCAAGCAATACTACCACGGCCACTGCTACTACTACTATTGTGGCTGCTGCTATTACGCCTACTGCTGCTATCGCGACTACTTCAACTTCTCCTACTACTACTACTACTAGTACTATGATAGCTACTACTACTACTTCTACTGTAATAACAACTACTACTACCCCAACAACCAAAAGTACTAGTACTACTACTACTGCTACTACTTCTATTATCTCAGCGACTACTACTACTACAACTTTTGCTACTGCTACTACTACTACTTTCACCACTACTGCAACTGCTATTATTACTGGTACTTCTCCTACTACTGACACTATTGCTACTACAACAATTGCTACTACTATTACTCCAACTGCTACTAGGCTACTACTACTGCTAATACTACTAGTGCAACTACTACTGCTACTACTGCTAATACTACTACTAGTGCTCCAACTACTACTACTTCTACTCCTACTACAATTTCTGCTACTACTGCACCTACAACTGCCACTACTACTACTACCGCTACTTCTACTACTAATACGATGACTACTGCTACTACTATTATTTTTCCAAATAATACTCCTATTACTACTGCTACTATTACTACTTCTACTACTTCAAATTCAACTATTGCTGCTATGCTATTGCTCATGTTACTACCGCTATAGCTGCTACTACTATTGCTACTGTTGCTACTGCTACTGCTACTACTACTAGTACTGCTCCAACTACTGCTACTACTACAACTACTACACCTACTCCTAGTGCTACTACTAGTACTAGTACTACTGTTCCTGCTACTACTACGACTACTAAAACTCCTACCACTAATGCTACATCTAATACTCCTTCTAGTACTGCTGCCACTACTTCGACAGCTACTACTACTACTGCTTATGCAATTACCAATACTACCACTACTGCTACTATAGTTACTACAACTACGACTACTACTACCACTTCACCTACTACTATTACCACTCAAACTACAACTACTCCTATGACTTTCCCTACTCCAAATAATACTTGAGCTACTTCTAGTTTGCTAGTACTACTACTACAACTGCTGCTGCTATGACAACAACCACTACTACTTCTACTACTATTACTACTACAACAACTACTACTATTACTGCTACTACTACTGCTGCTACTGCTATTACTACTACCACTACATCAACTGACACTACTATTGATTCTGCTAAAACAATCACTACTGCAACTTTTTCTACTACTACTTCTACTATTGCTACAGTTGCTGCAACAAAAACTACGGCTACTACAATAATTACTACTACTATTGCTACTACCGTTACTACTATTGCTGGTACTACTATGACTACTACTACTATTACCACTACTAATGCAACTAGTACTACTACTACAATAACAAATACCTCTAATACTACTACAACTATTGCTACTACCCCTCCTGCAGCAATGATAACAACAACTACTACTCCTTCTCCTATAACAACAACAATAACTACTACTACTACTACTACTATTGCTACAACCAATGCTAATTTTACTAATACTGCAACTACTACTATTGCTACTACTACTACTACTACCATTACTACTACTACTATGGCCACGACAGCTACTATAAGTACTACTACTACTACCACTACAACAATGTCTACTACTAATATAGCTACTACTACTTCTATGGCTACTGCTACTACTGCTGTTGCTACTACTACTATTAATACTACTATTGCTATGACTACTACTACTACCACCACTTCTACACCAACAACAACTATTTCTATTATAGCTACTACCACTATTGCTTTTGCCACAACCACTACAACTACTATTGCTATTGCTGCTATGGCTACAACTACTTCTACTACTACTACAACTTCTAATTCTGCTACTACTAAGACTACTACTACCAAAATTGCTCCTGATTGCACTACTGCTTCTACTACTACTACTACTAATACTACTACTGCAACGAATACTACTACTACTGCTGTTACTACTACACCCACTATTACTACTATTACTACTGCTACAATGTCTGCCACTACTACTACTACCTTTCCTACTATTAGTACTACTTCCACGAATACTAGTACTACTAATGCTACTACTATTATTGCAACTACTGCATCTATTGCTATTGTGACGATTATAATTACTACTACTTCTGCCACTAATGCATCTACAGCTAGTTCTACTACTACTAATAATAATACTACTATAACTTTTGGTAATACTATTACAACTAGTACTACTACTATAACTGCTACCACCAATGCTACTACTACTGCTGCTATTATTATTGTGGCAACTGCTACTACTACTACTCCTACAACCGCTACTATAGCTGCTACTCCTATTGCTGCTACTACTGCCGCTATTGCTACTACTACTACTACTCCTACTACACCTTCTACTGCTACTACTGCTACAATTACTTCTGGTAGTACTACTATTGCAACTTGTATTACTACTACTTCTACGACTTCTACTACTGCTACGACTAGAACAATAACAACTACTACTACTACTAGTTCGATTACCACTACTACTACACCTAATACTACTATGCCTACTACAGCTGGTACTAGTAAGACTACTACTACTACTACTACTACTACTACTACTGTTACTACTGCTGCTACTACTACTACTACTACTACTACTACTACTACTACTACTACTAGTACTATTGCTGTTGCTGATGCTACTACCGCTACTACTAGTACTACTACTCCTATTGCTGCTGCTGCTGCTGTTAGTACTACCACTAGTACTTTAACTACTGTACAACTGTTGCTACTGCTCCTGCCACTACTACTACTACTGCTGCTGCTGCTACTACTACGGCTGCTACTATGACGCCTATTACTACTATTGCTACTATTGCTGCTACTTTTACGACTGCTGCGATTGCTACAACTTCTCCAACTACTACTACAACTGGTACTTTGATAGCTTCTATGGCTACTACTTCTACTGCAATAATAGCTACTACTACCCCAACTACTGAAACTACTATCATTGCAACCACTGCTACAACTGATACTATCGCAACGACTACTACTACTACCACAACTTCTACTACTGCTACTACTACTACTACTTCCACTACTGCCGCTACTACTACTATTACGGGTACTTCTCCTACTACTACTTCCACTACTATTGCTACTGCTACTGCTACTGCTACAACTCCAACTTCCACTATGGCTACCACTACTGCTGCCACTACTGCTACTATTAGTAATACTACTTTTGATGCTCCTAATACTACTACTCCTACAACTACTACTATGATTACTACCGCTCCTTCTTCTACTAATATGACTACTACTGCTCCTTCACTACTGCTACTACTATTATTTTTACTAATAATACTCCTACTACTATTGCTACTAATACTTCTTCTACCACTGCAACTTCAATTGCTACCCTATTGCTACTATCGTTGCTCCTGCTACTTCTGCTATTGGTCCTACTACTACTGCTACAGCTACTATTGCTACTGCTACTACTACTATTAATACTGCTCCAACTACTGCTACTACTGCAACTACTACTCCTACTCCTACTGCTACTGCTACTACTACTACTGTTCCTACTACTACGACTTCTACTACAACTACAACTACTACAACCACTACTTCTGCTGACCCTCCTACCATACAACTACAACTGATACTCCTACTAATACTGGTACTACCACCACTACTACTACAACTACTACTGCTAGTACTACGGCTGCTACTATTGGTGTTACTGCTACTGCTACTCCTCCTCCTACTACTACTACTGCTACTCCAAGTGCTATTACTTCACCTTCTACTACCACTACTACTAATGCTACTAATACTACTATAACTATAGCTACAATAGCTACTACAACTATCACAACTACTAAAAACACTACTATTACGACAACTGTTGCTACTACTATTACTACTGCTACTATTATTACTACTACTATTACAACTGGTACAATGGCTACTACTACTACTAATATGACTACTACTACTACGACACCTGCTTCTATTGCTGCTACTACTACTACTACTGTTGCTGCTGCTGCTGCTGCTACTCCTACTGCTATTATTTTAGCTACTACTAGCTTTACTACTCCTTCGATGACTACTACTACTACTAGTACTACTACTACTGCTACTACTATTAATAGTATTTCTCCTTCTATTATGACTACAACTACAATTCTACCACTACTCCAACTGCTACTACTGCTGCTACTGTAACTGCAACTATGACTACTACTACTGCTCCGACTACTATTACTTTTGCTACTATTTCTACCACTTATACTACTATAATTTCTTTTAGAAATAATACTAGTACTACTACTGCTATTACTACTACTACTACTAATGCTACTGCACCTACTACTACTATTGCTACTGTTGCTACTCTTACTACCATGACCGGTACTACAACCACTACTACCAATACTGCTCCAACTACTACTACTACTACTACTACTACAACCCCAATTGCTACTACTACTACTGCTGTTGCTGCTGTTCTTGCTACTACTACTACTCCTCCTACCACTAGTAATGGTACAACCACTACTACTACTGATACTCCTACTACTACTACTACTACTACAGTTCTTACAACTACCAGTGCTACAATCGCTCCTACGACTCCAACTACTTCTACTAGTACTACTAATGCTGCTACCACCACTACTACTAGTACTTTGCTTACTACTATTGCCTTTAGTACTATTGCTACTTGTACTACTACTACCTCTACAACTACTATAGCTACTACGACTACTGCTACTACTACTACTACTACCCTGACTTCTACTACTATTGCTAACACTACTACGACTACTACTACTACTTCTGGTACTACTACTATTTTCACTACCACTACTACTTCCCCTACTACTACTACTTCTGCTACTATAACTACTACTACAGCTACTACTACAGCTACTACTGCTACTACTTCTGTTGTTGTTGCTGCTGCTATAACTACTATGGCTACCACTACAACTACTACAACTTCTGCTACTACAGCTACTACAGATACAACAAGAGCTTCTACTACTGCTACTGCTTATACTATTTCTTCCCCTACACCTACTACTACTCCTTCTACTACTACAACTCCTCCTAATTCTATAACTACTGCAACCACTGTCGCTAATACAAACACAACTATGACTGCTGCTGTTACTACTAATTGTATTACTAAAGCTTTTGCTGCTACCGCTGCTAGAACAAATACTACTGCTACTATTACTACTACTACAACAACTACAACTATGGCTACTACTATAGCAATTACCACAATTGCTTATGGTACTACTACTACTACTTCTACTACTAGTACGGCTACAATGACAACAACAACTACTACAACTACTACTATTACTACTACTACTACTAGTACTCCTACTTCTCCTACAACAACAACAACTACTGCTACTGTTGTAGCTACTACTACTATTGTTGTAGCTACTACTGTTGCTGCTGCTGTTGCTACTGCTCCTACAATAGCTACTACTGCAACTACTACAACTATTGCTACTTCTGCTATAATTGCAATAACTAATACTACTTCTACTATCCCTACTGCTGCCACAACTACTGGTACTACTGCAGCTACTACTATTAATAGTACTACTACCCCTACTAGTACTGCTTCTACTACTAACACTATTGCTGCTGCTACTAGTACCTCTCCAACTACTAGTTCTACAACTATAGCAAATACTTCTACAAGTACACTAATATTACTACTACTACTACAACTACACTAATACTACTACTACTAATACTACTGCAATAATCACTGCTACTACTGCTGCTGCCACTACTATTTTTACTACTAGTAGTACAATTCCAGCTGCTACTACTAATACTACTACTACTACTGGTACTACTTTTGGTACTACTGATAGTTCTCCCACCACTAAAACTACTACTACTACTACTACTAGGACTGCTACTGCTCTTAATACTATTACTACTACTACTACTGCTACTACTACAGCTATTGCTACTTCTGCTACGACAACTACGACTACTATGGTTACCAATCCTAGGCTTGCAACTGCAACTACTACTTCTACTGTTACTACTACAACTACTACTAGTACTACAACCATTGCTACTACTCGTACAACTACTACTATAACTACTACAACTTCTCCTACGAATACTACAGCTACTACTACTTCTATTACAACTACTAATGCTACTATTGCTACTTCTACTGCAACTACTACAATAATTAATGCTACTACTGTAACTACAACTACTTCTACTACCACTCCTACTACTAGTACAATAACAACAACTACAGCTGCTGCTGCTTCTATAGCTACTACTACTACGGCTGCAGCTTGTACTACTACTCCTACTACTACTACTATTGCTACTACTATTGCATCTGCTACTTCTACTACTACTACTACTCCTCTTGCTACTACTACTACTGCTACTGCTACTACTACTATTACTACTGCTGCTTCTGCTACTAGAACTACTGCTAAAAGCATTGCTACATCACCTACTACTATGACTACTGCTACTACCACTGTTACCAACACCACTATGACTATAGCTACCACTATGACTACTACGATAGCCACTGCTACTACCCCAACTACTAAAACTGCTACTACTACTATAACTTCTGCTACGACTACTACTGTTGCTCCTATTGCTACTATTGCCACTATAACTACTAAAACTATAGCTACTACTACTACTACAACTACTACTCCAAATGCTAATTCAACTACTGCTATTACTGCTACTACCAATACTATTGCTACTATAACTACTACTACTACAACAACTACAACAACAACTATAACAACTACAACAACAACTACTACTACTACTACCACCACCACCACCACTACTACTACTATGACTATTACTACAACTACTCCTACAACTCCTACTACTTCTATTACTACTACTACTACTATTTCTACTGCTACTACTATTTTTGCTAATACTACTCCAACTACTGCTGCTGCTGCTGCTGCTACTGCTACTTCTCCTACTACTACAACTACTAATACTACTGCTACTACGATAACAACAGCAACTGGTACTACTACTACCACTACTAGAACTTCTACTACATCAACTGCTACTACTGCTACTACTACGGCTGCTACGATAACCACTGCTCCTACTACTAATACTATTGCTTCTACTACAACTACTGCTACTGCTACTAGTTCTACTACAACTCCTGCTACTACAACTACTACTATTAATTTTACTAATGATACTCCTGCTACTACTATTATTACTACTTTTTCAGTTGCTACTGCAAATGGAACACTGAGTACTACTGCTAGAAACACTGCACCAACTACTACTACTTCTACTACTGCTCCTACTACAACAATTATTGCAATCAATACTACTGTTGCTTTTGCTACAACTACGACCACTCCTACGGCTCATACTACTACAACCTCCACTGCTACAACAGATACTTCTACTACTACTTCTATGACTACTGCTGCTGCTGCTACTCCTACTACTACTACTACTGCCGCCACTATTACTACTACTACTACTGCACCTACTGTTGCTGCTACTCCAACTACTAGCACCACTACTACCACTACTATGGCCACAACTGTTGCTATTAATGCTATTTCAACTACAACTGCCACAACTACTACTTTTATCACTGCTACGATTGCTATGACTACTACATCTGCTACTACTACTTTGGCTGCTACAACAACAACAACTACTACTATTACTACTACTACTACTACTACTACTGCTATTACTACTACCACTACTACTACTGCTACTACTACTACTAAAACTACTACTTCTAATACTGCACCTATTGCTACTACTACTACTACTACTACTACTACAACAACAACTACCACATCCACTTCTCCTTCTACTACCACTTCTACAACTACAACTACTACTATGGTTACAACAACAACAACTACTACAGCTTTTACTGTGACTACTGCTACGACTACAACTATTAGTACTACTACTACTATAACTACAACAACTTCCACTTCAACTACTACTTCTGCTTCTACTCCTTCATCTCCTACTAATAGTACTACCACTAGCATTACTAGTAATACTACTGTTACTACTATAACTACTACTACCGGTACTAACACTATTGCTGCTACTATTACGACCACCCCTACTACAGCTACTACTACTACTACTTCTAGTAATACTACTACATTTGCTACTGATACAGCTACAACTACAATTGGTAGTACTACTATAACTACTGCTGCTTCTTCTATTATCGCTACTACTACTACTACTTCAGCTACTACAACTACCACAAATAAAGCAACTACTACTATTGCTACTACTACTACTATTGCTACTACTTCCACTACTGCTACTACTACTACTACTATAACTACTGAAACTACTACTATTGCTACTGCTACTGCTCCTTCTGGAACAACTACTACAACTCCTATTACTACTATTACTACTAATACACCAT
Source organism: Trichopus zeylanicus subsp. travancoricus (assembly GCA_005019695.1). Lineage (NCBI taxonomy): Eukaryota > Viridiplantae > Streptophyta > Magnoliopsida > Dioscoreales > Dioscoreaceae > Trichopus > Trichopus zeylanicus. Next base: position 14,304 of record RXID01015698.1, on the reverse strand, counting down.
CTCCTCCTACTACTACTTGTACTACTACACTACTACTACTACTACAGCTATTGCTGCTTCTTCTACTTCTGCAACCACTACTACTATTGCTACAAACCCTACATTGAATCGTACTATCGATGAGAATTCAAAAACTCATGCAGCTACAACTACTGCTAGTACTACAGCTATTGCTACTAATGCCATTACTACTACTACTACTACTACTACTACTCTTGCTGCTACTGCTGTAAGGTCTAGTTCTATTAGTACTACAACTACTTCTACTACCACTGCTACTGCTGCTTCTTTTACTTCTGCTACTACTACTACTATTGCTACTACTACCACTACTACTATAACTACTAGTACCACTACCCATAGTACAACTAGTGCTACTGCTAAAATAACTTTTGCTACTACTACTTCTGATACTGGTACTCTTCTTCATCTCCTCCTCCTCCTCCTACTACTACTATTATTATTACTACTACTATTACTACCACTACTACAACTACTACTACTACTTCTACTACTTTTGCTACTACTACTACTACTGCTACTGCTACCACTCGACTTCTCCTACTACAGCCATTACTGCTATTACTACTACTACTACTATTGTTGTTGCTACAAGAACAACAACAACAACTACTACTAATACTTCCATTACCACTATTAATACTACTTCTACTTCTACTATGACTACTACTACTACAACTACTATTGCCACCACTACTATTACAACTACTATTAATTCTACTACTACTTTTACAACTTTTGCATCTTATACTACTACCATAACTGCAATAATGACTACTAGTACTGCTACTACTACACCTACTACCTCTATCTCTATAACTATAACTATTTCTGCTACTGTTACTGCTACTACCACTGATACTCATATTACTACTACTACCACTACACTATTAATGTTGTTGTTGTGACTGCTACTTTTGCTACTACTATAATAACTATAGAAAAGGCTACTACTTTCGCTACTACAACTACTACTATTACCACTTCTACTGCTACTACTCCTACTAGCAATAGTTAGGGTCATTGCAGTAGTCAAAGTAGTAGCAGTAGAGGTAGTAGCAGTAGTACTAGTAGCAATAGTAGTAGTAGTAGTAATAGTAGTAGCAGCAAGATCAGTAGTAGTAGTAGTAGTAGTAGGAGTAGTAGTAGTAGTAGTAGTAGTAAGAGTAGTAGTAGTAGTAATAGTAGTAGTTGTAGTAGTAGTAGTAGCAACAGTAAAAGTAGCCGCAGTAGTAGTAGTAATAATAGTAATAGCAATAGTAGAAGTAGCCGCAGTAGTAGTAGTAATAATAGTAATAGCAATAGTAGAAGTAGCCACAGTAGTAGTAGTAACAATAGTAGTAGTATTAACAGCTGTAGTAGTAGCCATAGTAGTAGTAGTTGTAGTACTAGTAGCAGTAGCAACACTTATAGTAGTAGTAGTATTCGTAGTAGTAGTAGTTGTTGTTGTTGTTGTTGTTGTAGTAGTAGAAGTAGCAGCAACATGCATAGCAATAGTAGTAGTCATAGTAGTAGTCGAAATAATAGTAGCAACATTCGTAATAGCAACAACAGCATCAGCATCTGCAGTAGCAGCAGCATCATCATCATCAGCAGCAACAGCAGCAGCAGTTGTACTAGTAGAAGTAGAAGTAGAAGTAGTAGTAGGGGTAATAGTAGTAATAGTAGTAGTAGTAGCAGCAGTAGTAGTTGTAGTAGTTGTAGTAGTAGCAGAAGCAGTAGTAGTATTCAGCTTAGTAGTAGTAGTTGTATTAGTAGTAGCAATAGTAGTAGCAGAAGTAGAAGTGGTTGAATTAGTAGTTGTAGCAGTAGTAGAAGTAGCAGTAGCAGTAGTAGTAGAAGTAGTTGTAGCACTAGTAGTAGTAGGAGAAGTACAAGTTGTAGTAGAAGTAGCACTAGTTGTTATTATTGGAAAATTTGTAGTAGAAGTAGTAGTAGTAGTAGTAGTAGCAGTGGTAGTAATACCGGTAGTAGTAGTAGAAGTAGTAGGAATAGTGATACTAGTAGTCATAGTTGTAACAATAGCAGTAGTAGTAATAGTAGTAGTAGTAGCAGTAGCAGCTGTAGTAATATTAGTAGTAGTAGTAGAGGTAGTAGTAGTAGAAGTAGTAGTAGTAGTAATAGTAGTAATAGTAATAGTAGTAATAGTAATAGTAGTAGTAGTAATAGCAGTTTAGTACTAGTAGTAGCAGTTGTAGTAATAATCGTAGTAGTAGTAGGAGTAGCTGTAGTAGTAGTAGCAGTAATAGTAGTAGCAGAAATAGTAGTAGCAATAGTTATAGTAATTGTAATAGTAGTATTAGTAGTAGTAGTAGTTGCAGTAGCAATAGTAGTAGTAGCAGTAGTAGTAGTAATAGTAAGAGTACTAGTTGTAGTAGCATTTGTAATGGTAGTAGCAGTATTAACTATAGCAATAGTCATAGTAGTATCATTAGCTATAATAGCAATAGTTGTAGTAGTAGTTTTTGTTATGGTAACTAAAGTAGTAGTAGTAGCCATAGTAGTAGTAGTAGTAGTGGTAGTAGTGGTAGTAGTATCATAAGTAGCTGTAGTAATAGTAGTAGTAGTAGTATCATAAGTAGCTATAGTAATAGTAGTAGTAGTAGTAGTAGTAGTAGTAATAGTTGTGGTAGTAGTGTTAGTTGTAATAGCAGTAGTGCTAGCAATTGTCATCGTAGTAGTAATAGTAGTGCTAGTTGTAGTCATAGTAGTAGTAGTAGAACTAATCGAGGTGGTTGTAGTAGTAGTTGCAGTAGCAACAATAGCACCAATAGTGATAGTTGTTGTAGTAGCAGTGGAAGTAGTTGTAGGTGCAACAGTTGCTATAGTAGCCGTAGTAGCAGCAGTTGCAGTGGTAGTAGTAGAAGCTGTAGCAGTAGCAGCAACATTAGTTGTAGTAGCTGTAGTTGCAGTAGTAGCAATAGTAGTAGTAGGAGTAGTAGTAGAAGCAGAAGAAGTAGTAGTTGTAGTAGTAGTATTAGTAGTGGTAGCAATAGTAGCTGTAGCCGAAGAAGTAGTAGTAGTATTAGCAAGAGTAGTAGTAGAAGTAGTAATAGAAGTAGCAGTAGACATAGTAGTTGTAGTAGCAGTTGTTGTAGCAACAGTAATAGTATTAGTAGTATAGCAGCAGCAATAGTGGTGGTAGTAGTAGTAGTAGCAGCAACAGTTGCTGTAGTAGTAGCCGTAGTAGCGGTAGGAGTAGTTAGTAGTATTAGTGGCAGTAGTAGTAGCAGTAGTGAATAGTAGCAGCAGTAGTAGTAGTGGTGGTAGTAGTAGTAGTAGCAAAAGCAGTAGTAGCAGTAGTTGTTGCAGTAGTAGTAGTTAGTAGTAGTAGTAGTCATAGCAGTAGTAATAGCAGTACTAGTAGTAGAAAAAGTAGTAGCAATAGATGTAGCAGCATAGCACTATTAGGAATCGCAGCAGCAGCAGTAGTAATAGTAGTAGCATTTTGCAGGAGTAGCAGCAGGAGCAGCAGTAGTATTAGTTGAAGTAGTAGCATTTGTAGAAGTAGCAGCAGCAGTATTCGTAGTATTAGAAGTTGAAGTTGTAGTAGTAGTGGTAGTAGCAGCAGTAGTAGCATTAGTAGTAGCAGTAGCAGCGATAGTGCAAGTAGTAGCAGTAGTAGCAACCGTAGTAGTTGTAGTGGTAGTAGTAGTAGTAGCAGTGGCACTAGTAGAAGTAGTAATAATAGTAGTTAGTTGTAGTAGTAGTAGTAATAGTAGTAGTAGCAAAATCAGTAGAAGTAGTGGCAGAAGTAGTAGTAGTAGTAGTAGTAGTCATAACAGTACTAGTAGTAGTTGTTGTTGTCGCTGAAGTTGTAGTAGTAGAAGTAGTAGAAGTAGCACTAGTAGCAGTCATAGAAATCATAGTAGTAATAGTAGTAGCATTTGCAGTTGCAGCAGTAGCTACAGTAGTTGTTGTAGTAGTAATAGTGGTAGCAGTAGTAGTAGCAGTAGTAGAAATAGTAGTTGTTGTAACATAAGTAGTGGTATTAGTAGTACTAGTAGTAGCCGCAATAGTAGTAGTAGCAGTTGTAGTAGAAGTAATAGTAGGAGTAATAATAGTAGTAGCAGCATCATCAGTAGCGGAAGCAGCAGCAACAACACTAATAGAAGTAGAAGTAGTAGTAGTAGTAGTAGTCATGGTGGGATTGCCTGTCACAGCTGTTGTAGTAGGAGTAGCAATTGTAGTAGAAGTAGTAGTAGTTGTAGTAGTTGTACTAGTAGTAGTAGTACCCATAGTGGCAGTAGTACTAGTAGTAGTAGTATTAGTAGCTACAGCAGTAGTAGTAGTAGTAGTAGTAACAGCTGAAGTAGTGGTAATATGAGAAGTAGTGATAATAGTTATAGTAGTATTAGTAGTAGTAGCAGTTGTAGTAGTAGTAGATGTATTAGTAGCAATAGTTATTGTCATAGAAGTAGTCGTAGTAGTAGTAGCAAAAGTACTCATAGTTGTAGTCTTAGTAATAGTTCTAGTAGTATAGGAATAGTAGTATTGGTAGTAGTAATAGTAGCAGTAATAGTAAAACTAGTAGTTGTAGTAGTAGTTGAAGTGGTAATAGAAGCAGTAGTGCAGAAGCAATAGTCGTAGTGTCTGTAGTCTTAGTAGCTTTAGTCGTAGTAGTAGTAGTAGTACTAGTAGTTGTAGTAGTAGTTGTAGCAATAGTAAGGGTAGTAGTAGTAGTAGTAGAAGTGGTAACGGTAGCAGTGGTAGAAGGAGCAGCAGCAGTAGTAGCAGTACTTGTAGTAGTAGTAGTGGGAGGAGGAGGAGGAGTAGGAGTAGTAGTGCTACTTGTAGTAGTAGCTGTAGGAGCTGTTGCAGTAGTAGTGCTAGCAATAATATTACTACTAGTAGTAGTTGTAGTAATAGTAGTAGTAGTAGTAGTAGTAGTAGTAGTAGTAGTAGTAGTAGTAGTAGTAGTAGTAGCAGTAGCAGTAGTAGTACTCATGGTAGCAGCAGTAGTTGTTGTTGTTGTAGAAGTAGTAGTAGCTATAGCAGAAGTAGTTGTAGAAGTATGTGGAAGTAGGGGAAGTAGTAGTAATAGCTGTAGCAGCTATAGTAGAAGTAGCAATGGTACTAGTAGTTGAAGGAGTAGTAGTATTAGTAGTAACAAAAGTAGTAGTTGTAGTCGTAGTAGTTGTAGTAGCAGTAGTTGTGGTAGTAGTATTAGCAGCAGTAGTGATAGCCGTAGCAGTAGAAGTAGCAGTTGTAGTAGTTGTAGTAGTTGCAGCAGCAATAGCAGGAGTTGTAATAGTAGCAGTATAGGTGGTAATAGTAGTAGTAGTAGTTATTGTTGTGGTACTAGTTATACTAGTAGTAGCATTCGTTATTGCAGAAGTAGTAGTTGTTGTATTAGTAGTGATAGTCGAAGAAGCAGCAGAAACAGGCGTAGTAATAGTAGTAGTAGTAGCAGCAGTTGTAGGAGCCGTAGCAGCATTAGTAGTTGTAAGAGGAGTACTAGTAGTGGGAGTAGTAGTAGCAGCACTAGTAGTAGTAGTTGCTGTAGTAGTAGCAGTAGTAGTACCTGTGGTAGCAGTAGCAGTTGTAATAGTAATAGTAGCAGAAGCAGTAGTACTACTAGGAGTAGTAGTAGTAGCTGCAGCAGCAGTTGCAGTTGTTATAGTAGTAGTAATAGTAGTAGTTGTGGTAGAAGTAGTAGTAGCAGTCATAGCAGCGGCAGGAGTAGTAGCGGTATTAGTAGTTGCAGCAGGCACAGTAGTATTAGTAGTAGTAGGAGGAGGAGGAGGAGCAGCAGTAGTTGAAGCAGTAGCAGTAATAGCAGTAGTAGCAGTAGTAGTACTAGTTGTAGTAGCAGTAGCAGTTGCAGTAGTAGGAGTAGTAGTAGTAGTATTATTTATAGCTGTAGCAATAGCAGTAGTAGTAGCAATTGTAGTAGTAGAAGTAGAAGTAGTTGGAGTAGAAGTAGCAGTTGTAGCAGTAGTTGTAGTAGCAGTAGTACCAGAATTAGTATTAGTAGTAGTAGTAGTAGTTGCTATAGCAGTAGTAGTAGCAACAACAGTATTAATAGTAGTAGTAGTTGTAGTTGTAGTAGAAGCAGTAGTAGTCGTAGTAGTAGTAGTAGTAGATGTAGTTGTAGAAGTAATACTTTTAGTAGTAGTAGTACTTGTAGTAGTAGTAGCAGCAATAGTAGAAGCTATTATAGTAGCCATAACAAAAGTAGTAGTAGTAGTAGTAGTAGTAGTATTGGAAGTAGAAGGAGGAGGAGGAGTAGTAGTAGTAGAAGCAGCAGTATTTGTTGTTGTTGTAGTTGTTGTTATTGTAGTAGCAGTAGTAGTAGTAACGGTACTTGCAACAGTAGTAGTAGTTGTCGTAGAGGGCGCAGTAGTAGCAATAGTAGTAGTTGTTGTTGTTGTTATTGTTGGTGTTGTAATATTAGTAGAAGCAGCAGTAGTAGTAGCATCTATAGTAGTGGTAGCAGAAGTAGCCATTGTAGCTAAAGTATTAGCAGTAGTAGCAATCGTAGTAGTAGTAGCAGTAGCAATAGTAGTTGTAACTGATAGTAATAGTAATAGTCGGGATAGTAGTTGTTGTTGTTGTTGTAGTAGTAGTAGTAGTAGTAAGAGTAGTAGCAGTAGGAGTAGTAGCATTAGTAGTAGCAAAAGTAGTGACAGTAGTAGTAGTAGTAGCAATTGTAGTAATGGCAGTAGGAGCTATAGTAGTAGCTATAGTGGTAGTAGTAGTAGTAGTAATAGTGTTAGCTATAGTAATAGTTGTTGTAGTAGTAGCAGCAGCAGCAGTAGCAATAGCATTAGCAGTAGGTATAGTAGTAGTACCTATTGTTGTAGTAGTAGTACTAGTAGTAGTTGTGGTAGCAGTAGTAGAAGTGTAGCAATAATAGCAGTAGCATAGAATAGCAGTAGAAGCAGTAGTAGTTGTAGTAGTAACAGAAGTAGTATTAGTAGTAGTAGAGCTGTAGTAGTAGTAGTGGTAGTCGTGGTAGGAGCACTTGTAGTGGTAGTAGCAGAAGATGTAGTAGTAATAGTAGCAGTAGCTGTAGTAGTAGCTGTTATTATACTATGAGGAGTAGTAGTAGTAATAGTACTAGTAGAAGTGGTAGTTGTTGTTGTTGTTACTGCAACAATAGAGAAGTAGTAGTTGTAGTTGTGGTATTAGTAATAGTGGTGGTGCAAGTAGCAATAGTAGTAGCAGTAGCAGTAGTAGCAGTGATAGAAGTTGTAGTAATAATAGTAGCAGTTGTTGTAATATTAATTGTAGTTGTTGTAGTAGTAGTAGTTGTTGTTGTTGTTGTAGTAGTAGTAGTAGTAGTAGTAGTGCCTGTAGAAGTAGTAATAGTAGTAGTATTAGTGGCAATAGTAGCAGCAATTGCTGTAATAGCAGTTGTACTTGTTGCAGTAGCAGCAACAACACTATTAGCAGCGATTGTAGTAGAAGTAGTAGCAGTAGTAGTAGTAGGCAAAGTAGTAGCAGTAGTAGTAGTTATGGTGGTGGTAGTAGTAGCAGTAGTAGTAGTGACAACATAAGTAGGTGTAATGCTAATAGTAGTAGTTGTGGAAGGAAAAGTAGCAGTAGTATTTGCAATTGTAGTTGTAGTAGCAGTAGTAGTTGTAGCAGAAGTGGCAACTATAGTAGCAGTAGTGGTGTTGGTAGTTGTAGTTGTGGTAGTAGTAGTAGTAGTAGTAGAAGCAACAATAGCAATAGCAGTAGTCGTAGTAGTAGTATTATGAGTAGAAGTTGCAGTAGTAGTAGTAGTAGTAGTAGTAGGAATAGTCATAGTAGCAATAGCAGTATTATTAGTCATAGTAGTAGCAGTAGTGGTAGTAGCATTAGCAGTAATCGTAGCAATATTAGTAGGTATAGTAGTAGTTGCATTAGTAGTAGTAGTAGTAGTAGTTGCAGCAGTAGTAGTAGCCACAGTTGTAGTAGCAGTCGTAGTAGTAATAGTAGTAGTAGCAGCAGCAACAGCAGTAGTAGTAGTAGCCATAATAGTTGTAATAGTAGTAGTGGTAGTGGTAGTAGCAACAATAGCTGCAGTAGCGGTAGCAATAGTAGTAGGTATAGTATTAGTAGCATTAGTAGTAGTCGTAGCATGAGTGGTAGTAGTAGTTGTTGTAGTAAGAGTAGTTGCTATTTTAGTAGAAGTTGTACAAGTAGTAGTTGTTGTTGTAGTACTAGCAGTAGTAGCAGTAGAGTAGTAGCACAACAGTAGTAGTTGTAGTAATAGTAAAATTTGTACTAGAAGGAATGGAGCAGTGCTAGCAGTAGAGGTGGTCGAAGTAGGAGTAGTTGTAGTAGTAGTCATAGAAGATGTAGTAGTAGCAGTAGTTGTAACTATAGTAGCATTTGCAATAGTAGTTGTCAAAGAAGTAATAGCAGTAGCAGTAGTACTAGGAGTAGTAGAATAGTAATCGTAGTAGTGTAGTGGCCGTTTTTGTTGTTGCTCCTGCAGTAGTTGAAGTAGTTGTTGTAGTTATTGTAGTAGTAGTAGTGGTTGTAGTAGTTGTAGTTGTAGTAGTAGTAGTAGTAGTAGTAGTAGCAATAGTAGTAGTAGTAGTAGTAGCAGTAGAAGAAGAAGAAGCAAAAGCAATAGTAGCCGTAGTTGTAGTAGTAGGTTTAGTAGTAGTGGTCATCGTAGTAGTTGGGGTAGTAGAAGCAATAGCAGTAGCAGTAGCAGTAGTAGTAGTCGTTCTTGTACTAGTTGTATTTTTAGTAGCAATAGTAGCAGTCCTAACTATAGTAGCAATAGTAGTAGTAGCATAGTAGCGAGAGTAGCAGTGGTAGTAGTAGTAATAGCCATAATCATAGTAGTCATAGTAGTAGCAATAGTAGCGATCGTGGCTATGGTAGTAGTAAAAGTAGTAGTGGTATTAGTTGTAGCAGTAGTAGATGTACTCGTAGTACTAGAATTAGTAGGAGAAGTAGAGTAGTAGCAGTAGTAGTAGTGCTTGTAGTAGTAGTAGCAGTAGTGGAAGTAGTAGTCATCATAATAGTAGCAGCAGCAGTCATAGTAGGAGAAATTGAGTAGTAGCCGTAGCAATAGTCATAGTAACAGTGGCTGTATTAGTAGTAATGGTGGTTCTACGGTAGAAGTAGTAGTCATAGTAGTAGTACCTGTAATAGTAGTAGTAGTAGCAAAAATAAAAGTAGTATTAGTAGTGGTGGCAGTTGTTGTTGTTGTTGTTGCTATTGTAGTAGTAGTAGCAGTAGTAACAATAGTGGCAGTAATAGTAGTAGTAGTATTTGTGGCAATAGTAGCAGCAGCAGCAATAATAGTAGTACTATTATTTGTAGTACTCATAATTATAGGTGTTGTCACAATTGTAGTAGTAGCAGTAGCAGTAGTAGTACTATCAGGCGAAGTAGTAGAAGTAGTAGTAGAAACAGTAGTAGAAGTAGTAGTAGTTATGGTGGTAATAGTAATAGTGGTAGCAGTAGTAGCAGTAGTAGCATTGGTAGTAATAGCAACAGTTGTAGAAGTAGTATCCGTATAAGTAGTAGCAGCAGCAGTAGTAGTAGTTGTAGTGGTAGTAGCAGAAGCAGTGGCATGTGTAGGAGACGCAGCAGCAGCAGTATTAGTTGAAGTAGTAGCTAAAGCAGTAGTAGTAGTCATAGTAGTAGTAAAAGCAGCAGTAGTAGTAGTAGCAGCAGAAGTAGTAGTAGCAATAGTAGTAGTAGTAGGAGACGTCATAGGAGTTGTAGTAGTAGTAGCAACAACAACAATAGTAGTGGTTGTTGTAGTAATAGTAGTAATAGTAGTAGTAGTAGTAGCGGTAGTAGTAGTAGCAGCAGTACTAGTAGTTGTAGCAATTGTAGTAGCAGTACTAGAGGGAGCAGTAGCGGTAGTAGGGCTAGTTGTAGTAGCAGCAGCAATACTAGTAGTAGTAGTTGTTGTTGTTGTAGTGGTAGTAGTAGTAGTAGTAGCGATAGTAGCAGCAGTTGCAACACTAGTAGTAGCAGCAATTGTAGTAGAAGAAGTAGTAGGTCTAGTAGCAGTAGTAGTAGAAGTAGCAGTAGCGGTAGTAGGGCTAGTACTAGTAGTAGTAGTAGCAGCAGCAGTAGTAGTAGGAGTAGCAGGGTTAGTAGGAGAAGTAATAGTTGGAGTTGTAGTAGTTGTAGTAGGAGTAGCAATAGTAGTAGCAGTAGTAGTAGTAGTAGTAGGATTAGCAGCAGTAGTAGCAATAGTAGGATTAGTAGTAGTAGTAGTAGTATTAGTAGTCGTAGTATTACTATTAGCTAGAGCAGTAGTAATAGTAGTAATAGTAGTTGCAATAGTAGTAGTTGTTGTCGTCGTCGTCATTGTTGTTGTTGTTGTTGTAGCAGTAGCAGTAGTAGTAGTAGTAGTAGTAGTAGCAGTAGCAGTAGTAGTAGTAGTAGTAGTAGCAGCAGCAGCAGCAGTAGTAGTAGTAGTAGTAGTAGTAGTAGTAATCGAAGCATTAGTAATAGTAGTAGTGGTAGTAGTAGTAGCAGTAGTGGTAGTCGTAGTAGTAGTTGTCGTAGTAGCAATAGGAGTAGTGTTAGTACTTGTAGTAGTAGTTTGAGTAGTAGTAACAATAGTAGCAGTAGTAGTTGTTGTTGTAGCAGTAGGAGTAGTAGATGTTGTAGTAGGTGTAGTAGTAGTAATAATTATTGTAGGATTTGTAGTCGGAATAGTCGTAGGAGTTGTGGTGGTGGTAGGGAGGGGAATTGTGGTTGTAGTAGTAATTGTAACAGCAGTATTAGTATTAGCCACAGTACTAGTAGTAGCAGATGTAGTAATAGAAGCAGTACTAGTAGTAGCAGATGTAGTAATAGAAGCAAAACTAGTAGTAGTAAACGTTATATTCGTAGCAGTAGTAGTAGTGGGAGAATTAGTTGGAGTAGTAGCAGTGGTTGTAGCAATAGTACTAGTAGTAGTAGTAGTAGCAGTAGTAACAGTAGTAGGATTAGTAGTAGTAGTAGTAGTATTAGTAGTCGTAGTATTACTATTAGCTAGAGCAATAGTAATAGTAGTAGTAGTAGTTGTCATCATCATCATTGTTGTTGTTGTTGTTGTAGTAGTAGTAGTAGTAGTTGTAGTAGCAGTAGCAGTAGGCGTAGCAGCAGCAGTAGCAGTAGTAGTAGTAGTAGTAGTAGTAGTAGTAGTAGTAGAAGTAGTAGTAGCAGTAGTAATAATCGAAGCGTTAGTAACAGTAGTAGTGGTAGTAGTAGTAGCTGTAGTAGTAGTTGTAGTAGTAGTTGTCGTAGTAGCAATAGGAGTAGTGCTAGTACTAGTAGTAGTTGTTTGAGTAGTAGTAACAATAGTAGTAGTAGTAGTAGTTGTTGTAGCAGTAGGAGTAGTAGATGTTGTAGTAGTAGTAGTAGTAGTAATAGTTATTGTAGGATTTGTAGTTGGAATAGTCGTAGGAGTTGTGGTGGTGGTAGGGAGGGGAATTGTGGTTGTAGTAGTAATTGTGACAGCAGTATTAGTATTAGCCACAGTAGTAGTAGTAGTACTAGTTGTAGTTGTAGTAGAAGCAGTACTAGTAGTAGCAGATGTAGTAATAGAAGCAAAACTAGTAGTAGTAAACGTTGTATTCGTTGCAGTAGTAGCAGTGGGAGAATTTGTTGGAGTAGTAGTAGTGGTTGTAGCAATAGTACTAGTAGTAGTAGTAGTAGCAGTAGTAGTTGTAGTAGCTGTAGTAGTGCCAGTAGTTGCAGTAGTAGTAGCGGTAGTAGCAGCAGTAGCAGTAGCCGTTGGGGTACTAGTAGTAGTAGTAGAAGTAGTAGTATTATTATTAGTAGTAGTCATAGCAGTAGTCGTAGTAGTAGTAGTAGTACCAGGAGTAATAGTAGTAGCAGTGCTTGCAGTAGTAGCAATCGTAGCAGTAGAAATAGTGTGAGATGTAGTAGCAGCAATAGTAGTGTTTGTAGCAGTAGAAGAAGTTGTATTAGTAGTAGCAGTAGTACTAATAGTTTTAGGAGGGGTAGTAGTAGTAGTAGTTGTTGTTGTTGCAGTGGTAGTGGGAGTAATTGTAGTAGTAGTAGTAACAGTAGTAGTAGTTGTTGTAGTAGCGGTAGTAGATGCGGTAGTAGTTGTACCCGTAGGAGTGTAAGGAGTAGTAGTTGTTGTTGTTGTAGCTGTATTAGTAAATATACTAGTAGAAGTAGTTGTAGTGGTAATAGTAGGAGAAGTAGTAGTAGTTGTAGTAGTGGCAGTAGTAGTCACATAGTAGTAGTATAGCAGTAGCGGTAATAGTAGTAGTGTACTTTGTAGTAGTAGTCGCAAAAGTAGCAGTTGTAGTAGTAGTTGTAGCAAAAGCAGTAGTAGGAAAGGCAGTTGCATTAGTAGTATTAGCATCAATAGTAGTAGTCACAGTAGGAGTAGCAGTAGTAATAGTAGCAGTAGTAGTTTTAGAAGTAGTAGTGATTGTAGCAGTAGTCGTAGCAGCAGTTGTTGTACTAGTAGTAGTAGTAGTAGTAGTAATAGTAGTAGTGGTAGTTGTTATAGTAGTAGGGGTAAATGTAGTAATAGTAGTAGTATTATTAGTGGCAATAGTAGCAGTTGTAGCAGTAATAGTAATAGTAATATTAACAGTATAAGTACTAGGGCTAATTACGGGTGACCCCCCGTAATTAGCCTTAATTACGGTTAAGCCCCGTAATTACCGTAATTACCCCCACCCCCCTCAAATTCGCCCATATTTACCCATAGCCCCCTGATTATGATTTAATCAAAATTTTACCCAAAAATTCCGATTTTACCCCCAGTTATTTTTACGCATACACCCCTAAAAACTTAATTTTTTATATTTAAACCCCGAATTTCGGATTTCTGCAAATAACACCTCGAAGTAACTCAGATTTACAAAAAAGTCCTCAGAATTCGAATTTTTGCAAATAAACCCCCCGGAAATTATTCCGATTTACAGAGAAGTCCCCGAAATTCTGATTTTTGCAAATAACGCCCCGAAAGAACTCAAATTTACAAAAAATTCCTCGAAATTTGACTTTTTGCAAATAAACCCCCGAAATTATTCCCAATTAAGAAAAATCCCCGAAATTCGGATTTTTGCAAATAACACCCCGTCGCGCGGGCGAGAGCGGAGGAGGAGGCAGGGGCACCGGCGGGCCGAAATGTGTGCGCGGACGGCCACGGCCGAGGCCGTTCCGCCCCCGCGTGCCGGGAACAGAGGCCGAGGCTGGCGCCCCTGCACGAGGCCCCGGACAGCCATGGCCGAGGCCGTTCCGCCCCTGCGTGCCGGGGACGAAGGCCGAGGCCGGTGCTCCCGCACGCGGGCACGGACGGCCAAGGCCGAGGCCGTTTCGCCCACGCGTGCCGGGGACGGAGGCCGAGGCCGGCGCGCGTGCACTCAGCGGCGGGACGGCCTCGGCCTCCGTCCCACGTGCGGAGGCCGTCTACGGCCGCGTGCCGGCGGGCCGTCCGGCGCGCCGTCCGGCCTCTGGCAAGGGGTGTATTTGCAAAAATACATTTTAAAAAAAAATTTAAAGTTATTTTTTAAAAAAACTTAAAGGTCTATTTTTGAATTTATAAATATTAGATTTCCAATTATAATTATAAAAAACACTAATGTCTTTTTTGAAAAATTTTATTTACAATATGAGTAAAAATATAGGCTTATTTATAAATAAAAATATTGATGTGGTTTATTTCTAAATGCACAACATGAAACTTGGAATTTTAAATTTTAAGCTTTGAAACCTTCGATGACTTATTTGTAAAATTTATTTATAAAATAAATAAAATTTGGACGTATTTATAAAGAAAAATATTAAAGGTGATCTATTTTTAAATGTAAAAATTAGTAAAAATTAGTTTGAAAAAAATTTTACAGTAATTTAAAAAAAAAATTTGAGGGTCTATTTTTTAATTTATAAATATTAAATTGGTAATTATAAAAATAAAAAACACAAATGTCTTTTTTGTAAAATTTATTTAAAATATGATCAAATATTCTTTAAGTAATCTGAGCCAGCAGGGCAGCGACGGCAGCAGCTGCGCAGGGACCGACGGCGGCAGCGGCAGAGAACAGCGATGGCGGCGGCGCAGATTCGTTTAGGATTCAGGAAGAAGAGGGTTATATAAGAAAGTTCTGGACTTCTTTGTAATTCGGAATAATTTCGGGGTGTTATTTGGAAAAGTCAAAATTTTGCGGACTTTTCAGTAAATTTGAATAATTGCGGGGTGTTATTTGCAAAAATCCGCCCCCGCGCGCTGGGGAAGGAGGCGGAGGCCGGGGCGCCGGCGAGCCGGCGGCGGGAGTGGAGGCCTAGGCCGAGGCCGTTCCGTCCCCGCGTGCCGGGGACGGAGGCCAAGGCCGGCGCGCC